>LR999987.1:12500-15000 GCA_905220455.2 Deilephila porcellus | reverse complement strand
AAACACTAGCGGCATATAAAATTATCGGCTCCACTACGGCCGTGTAAAGTAATTTTATTACCTCTGGTCCCAAGCCCCACTGAGTTTTCGCCGCCCTGGAAAGCCGGTTATAAAAGGCAAGAGCCTTTCCGCAGACCTCTGTAAGGTGTGCCTTGAAGGTGAGTCCGCTATCGATGGTGACCCCTAAAAGCTTTATCTGTTTTTCCAGGCCAATGTCCACTCCGCCCATATGGAGGATTGGGGAATCGTACTTTAATTTCCGCGTCAACACCATGGCCTTTGTTTTGTGTGGAGCGAACTTCAACTTATTTCTGATTCCCCAATCCCTCACATAGGCGAGCGTGTCATTGGCCTGGCGTTGGATCTCGGCCATCTTCTCTCCGTCAAAAGCAAGCACAACGTCGTCGGCGAACGCTTGGCAGTAACATCCCCTTATCTCCAGTCCAGATAGTAGTGGGTCGAGGAGCAGGTTCCAGAAAGTTGGACCCCCAATGGAGCCTTGGACGCATCCCTTGGAGGTCCATCTCTCGGACTCCTCTCCAGCGTACCTCACTCTGACTTTCCTGCTCTCGAGGTAGCTATCTATCACCCTTCGGACGTTGACTGGGCAGTCCTCCTCCGCCAGTCTGACCCTTATGGCCGGCCACCAGGCACTGTCAAAGGCTCCCTCTATGTCCAATGATACAAGGACAACGATCCTCTTCTCCTCAATTTTCTGTCTAATATGTTTCATTAAGACATAGAGGGAGTCCTCAGTGCTCCGCTGGGGCATAAAGCCAAACTGCCGGAGGCTAGTCCTTGGGTGAAGATGCCACCTCACTCGACCCACCACCATCTTCTCCAGTATTTTTCCCATCACTGGCAAAAGGCCTATGGGTCTGTAGGACTTTGTGTGTGTGTAGTCCTCCTTGGCAGGCTTGCGGAGGATGATAACCGTAGCCTCCTTCCAGGTGGTCGGGAAGTGGCCAAGCTCCAGGCACTTATTTGCCAGTGATAGGAACAACCCCGGGTGACTGTCGATAGCTTTTTTGCAGATATCCGCTGTCAGCCCGTCTGCTCCCGGTGCCTTCTTCGGGTTAAAGCTGTTTGTGGCCGCGTATAGTTCTTCGATCGTAAATGGTGGGTCATGGGTCTCAGCATTGACTACGTCATTTACTCGAGCGGCTGCTTCTCTTGTCCTCTGGTGGTCTGAGTTGTCTGCCAGCGGATTATCTTCGGGGTAGAAAGTTACTGCCAGCAATTCCGCCGACTCCTTTGCACTGAGGATCCGTCCTCCACTTTGCAATGGCAGGTCTTCATGCTTTTTGCTCACTTTTCCTATACACCTGTACACCCCGTCCCAAATGTTTTCCTTGTTCTGCAACTTGCAGAACTCCTTCCAACTCTCTACTTGTGCCCTCTTGGCTTCTAATTCGTATTTTTCTTTTGCTTGCAGGTACTCAGCGACGACCTTGGATCTTCGGACCGGCGCTGCACATCGGATTCTTCTCTTCCTGGTGGTGACTTCTTTCTTCATTCTGGCGAGCTCCTTGGACCACCACGGTAAGTTCATACTATTTTTGCCTTTAATTAGTGGGATAGTTTCTGTACATGTTTTAGAAATTAAGTCTATGTATTTATCTACTACTGTATGGTTAGGTTAGGTTAGGTTAGGTTAGGTTAGGTTAGGTTAGGTTAGGTTAGGTTAGGTTAGGTTAGGTTAGGTTAGGTTAGGTTAGGTTAGGTTAGGTTAGGTTAGGTTAGGTTAGGTTAGGTTAGGTTAGGTTAGGTTAGGTTAGGTTAGGTTAGGTTAGGTTAGGTTAGGTTAGGTTAGGTTAGGTTAGGTTAGGTTAGGTTAGGTTAGGTTAGGTTAGGTTAGGTTAGGTTAGGTTAGGTTAGGTTAGGTTAGGTTAGGTTAGGTTAGGTTAGGTTAGGTTAGGTTAGGTTAGGTTAGGTTAGGTTAGGTTAGGTTAGGTTAGGTTAGGTTAGGTTAGGTTAGGTTAGGTTAGGTTAGGTTAGGTTAGGTTAGGTTAGGTTAGGTTAGGTTAGGTTAGGTTAGGTTAGGTTAGGTTAGGTTAGGTTAGGTTAGGTTAGGTTAGGTTAGGTTAGGTTAGGTTAGGTTAGGTTAGGTTAGGTTAGGTTAGGTTAGGTTAGGTTAGGTTAGGTTAGGTTAGGTTAGGTTAGGTTAGGTTAGGTTAGGTTAGGTTAGGTTAGGTTAGGTTAGGTTAGGTTAGGTTAGGTTAGGTTAGGTTAGGTTAGGTTAGGTTAGGTTAGGTTAGGTTAGGTTAGGTTAGGTTAGGTTAGGTTAGGTTAGGTTAGGTTAGGTTAGGTTAGGTTAGGTTAGGTTAGGTTAGGTTAGGTTAGGTTAGGTTAGGTTAGGTTAGGTTAGGTTAGGTTAGGTTAGGTTAGGTTAGGTTAGGTTAGGTTAGGTTAGGTTAGGTTAGGTTAGGTTAGGTTAGGTTAGGTTAGGTTAGGTTAGGTTAGGTTAGGTTAGGTTAGGTTAGGTTAGGTTAGGTTAGGT
>LR999987.1:2500-7500 GCA_905220455.2 Deilephila porcellus | reverse complement strand
GGTTGTGGGTGTGTGGGGGGGAGGGGGGGAATTTCGGGATTCCGCCGGAGCCAATCACTAGGCCTTCCCGAGCCGGTTCTAACGAACCCAAACTCAAGGGGTCTAGGACCGGTAACGGCGGAGATAGGGTTTGGGGAGGTGAGGAAGGGAATGTGGGGGGAATTTCAGGATTCCGCCGGGGCCAATCGCTAGGCCTTCCCGAGCCGGTTGCAACGAACCCAAACTCAAGGGGTCTAGGACCGGTAAAGGCGGAGATAGGGTTTGGGGGGGTTAGGAAGGGAATGTGGGGGGAATTCCGGGATTCCGCCGGGGCCACTCGCTAGGCCTTCCCGAGCCGGTTCTAACGAACCCAAACTCAGGGGGTCTAGGACCGGAGACGGCGGAGATAGGATTAGCGGGGGTGAGGTAAGTATGCGGGGATGGGGGGGAGGGGGGAAGGTTTCGTGGGGTGACGTTTGGGAGGGGTTTCGTGGAAAGGGCAGCGGGGGGTAGGGGAGACTAAAACAGCTAAGTCCGGGAAAAAGTGGGCGGGGCCAAAGTAAAAGGGGGCGGGACTTAACTTGGGGTGGGCGGGGCTAACTTGGAAAAAGTGGGAGGAGCCAACAAAAGTGGGCGGAGTTTAGGTGCAAAGTGGGTGGAGTTTAGTTGGAAAGGGGCGGAGTTTACGTTAAGTGGGTGGAGTCTATTTTGGCAGAGGGCCAATAGGATGTTAAATAAATATGAGTGGGTTGTACAACATAAACCAATAGGGAGATCAATAAATATTAAGTTTTAGAGGTAAATTAAATATATATTATGAATACGGATTTTAAAATTTACAATTCCCAATTTTAAAGTTGAGTTATATACTATACTATGAATAAGAATTTAAAATGGAGCTAATATACTGTTTTATAACTTACTATGAACAAGGTTTAACCCTCGCTCAAATTGCTGTTTCTGGGCGGATTTTGATGGGAGTGGTGTCAGGAGATGCGGGAGGTGACCCTCTATCTAGTTTTTGTCCCAGACAGACTTCGAATCCATAGACCTTGAAGATATGACCTTTAAGGAGAATTTCCAAAATCAGCTTTTCTGTTCTTCAGCCGATCAGGGTGATTTTTGGTGGGCACCTTGGGGGCATCCAAAAAATGTCTTCCAGCTTGGTTCCAGGTGTTTAAGGTCAAAGGTCACTGAATGAGCACTGATTGAATCTGACGCACAAACCTTACTTGGTGTCCAGTCACTTTTGAAGAACTTGCCGTGGTCCAATTGTGGAGATCCAGGTGTCGTCGGATGCGGGAAGAGTTGGAGCTACTGCCAGCACAACCAGCTAGTCCGAATTCCCACTCTCAGAAGCAGGGGAGCCCTCCAAAGTCAGATGTTTGATTTCCGGGGTGAAAGCACCGCTCATGTGTAAGTTCTTGAAGATAGGAAGGTGGGATTTTAAGAACAATGTAGCCCTGAGTTGGGGCTGCAGTTGTGGGGTCAGAAAAGTAGGGGTGACAGATCGTTCTGGTGAGATATGGGGGAAAAACTGTAAATTTCACTGTTTTGACCGGTTTTTGGCACTTTTCAGGTTTTTAACTGGGAAACTACTCATGGGAAAATTCTTAAACTTGGCACAGGGATGCACTAAAGGGTCCTGCACCGAACTGCAGTTTGAAAATGGTACGTCACAGATCGTTTCACTGAGTTAAAGTCGCTTTTGTCACAGATGGAATTTTTCACAATTTGTTTTTTGTTAATAACTTTTCCAATTTTCACACGATTTCAAAAATTCTTTTTGGGTCGCAACCGGGGTCGCAGCCCGCACGTTTTGGTGTATCGCACTTGTAACTTTTGCACATAAAACCTATTTTTCCGATTTTTTGATCGCGGAGCGGCGTAAAAGTGATGCGCGCGGTGCGGCGTTCGCGCTGCGACTGGTTAGGTTAGGTTAGGTTAGGTTAGGTTAGGTTAGGTTAGGTTAGGTTAGGTTAGGTTAGGTTAGGTTAGGTTAGGTTAGGTTAGGTTAGGTTAGGTTAGGTTAGGTTAGGTTAGGTTAGGTTAGGTTAGGTTAGGTTAGGTTAGGTTAGGTTAGGTTAGGTTAGGTTAGGTTAGGTTAGGTTAGGTTAGGTTAGGTTAGGTTAGGTTAGGTTAGGTTAGGTTAGGTTAGGTTAGGTTAGGTTAGGTTAGGTTAGGTTAGGTTAGGTTAGGTTAGGTTAGGTTAGGTTAGGTTAGGTTAGGTTAGGTTAGGTTAGGTTAGGTTAGGTTAGGTTAGGTTAGGTTAGGTTAGGTTAGGTTAGGTTAGGTTAGGTTAGGTTAAGTTAGGTTAGGTTAGGTTAGGTTAGGTTAGGTTAGGTTAGGTTAGGTTAGGTTAGGTTAGGTTAGGTTAGGTTAGGTTAGGTTAGGTTAGGTTAGGTTAGGTTAGGTTAGGTTAGGTTAGGTTAGGTTAGGTTAGGTTAGGTTAGGTTAGGTTAGGTTAGGTTAGGTTAGGTTAGGTTAGGTTAGGTTAGGTTAGGTTAGGTTAGGTTAGGTTAGGTTAGGTTAGGTTAGGTTAGGTTAGGTTAGGTTAGGTTAGGTTAGGTTAGGTTAGGTTAGGTTAGGTTAGGTTAGGTTAGGTTAGGTTAGGTCAGGTTAGGTTAGGTTAGGTTAGGTTAGGTTAGGTTAGGTTAGGTTAGGTTAGGTTAGGTTAGGTTAGGTTAGGTTAGGTTAGGTTAGGTTAGGTTAGGTTAGGTTAGGTTAGGTTAGGTTAGGTTAGGTTAGGTTAGGTTAGGTTAGGTTAGGTTAGGTTAGGTTAGGTTAGGTTAGGTTAGGTTAGGTTAGGTTAGGTTAGGTTAGGTTAGGTTAGGTTAGGTTAGGTTAGGTTAGGTTAGGTTAGGTTAGGTTAGGTTAGGTTAGGTTAGGTTAGGTTAGGTTAGGTTAGGTTAGGTTAGGTTAGGTTAGGTTAGGTTAGGTTAGGTTAGGTTAGGTTAGGTTAGGTTAGGTTAGGTTAGGTTAGGTTAGGTTAGGTTAGGTTAGGTTAGGTTAGGTTAGGTTAGGTTAGGTTAGGTTAGGTTAGGTTAGGTTAGGTTAGGTTAGGTTAGGTTAGGTTAGGTTAGGTTTTTTTTTTTTTTTTTTTTTTTTTTTTTCTGCCTGTGTTCTAGTTGTTGGGGTGTTGTATTCATATCGCTGTAAAGTGTTGTGGGTGATAGTGTGGGGTGAGGAACCGGCAGAGGGGTGAGGTCTCGCTATTTGATACGACGACCCGCCCTCTGCCGGGGTAGTGTAGGTGTAGGGGGATCTTCCGGAGAGGCAGGACTTCCGCGTAGCAACCCTTCCATCCGCCTCTCGTCGGCCCCCCTGGGTAAGTAAGGGAGTGTGCTGTGTGAGTTAGTGTGGTGAGATAAATGTGTGGTCGCTAGAGTTATTGTCGTGGTATACATTTATTTACTTATATCTAGGGTTACAAAGTTTTTGTTAAGTGATGCACTGAAAGAAGTTAAATTGTTTACAATAGATTGGTGTTAATTACAAATTAAAAATTTTGGTGTACAAATAAAATAAGATACAATAAGAATGAGTCACAAAAGATAAGTTGTTGAAATAGTATAAAAATTTGTAAAAATATAACGATCTTTTACTGGTTATGCTACTAATTTACCTTAATCTAACAATTATATAAAGTAAGAAAATTTTTGGGTTACAGAATATACAATATGTTTCATAGTTTTCGGTATCCAAAAACGACGCGGGTTTAATAGGTAGAGATTGACTCGTGATTACGGGCGAGAGAGAAGAGGACTAAGGGCCGTAATCGACCCTTTGGTCGATCCTCTCCCTCATGGTGTTGCCCTGTGGCCCGCGTCGATCTTGGATCCGAACCTGGTGTTGTGGGCGTCGCAGTTGGCGCATTTTGACTTCGTCTTATCTTCTTTCGAGGGGCAGTCGGAGATGGTGTGTTGCGGTGAGGCGCAGTGTCCGCAGGCTTGGGTGTTGGAGGAGCACTTGGCTTTAGTGTGCCCAAATTGCAGGCACCGGAAGCACTGGAGAAACGGGGAGAAGTCTGCAGCGTGGACCCGCATGTAGTCCACGCAGACTCGCCCCATCCCGGTGATCCGGCGCCAGACACTCGGGCTCGCTTGCAGCACCGCGTTGTAAAGCGCTGGGTTTCTGTTATTGCGCTTGAAGCGCAGGAGGAGGTCGGTATCATTGCTGATCAGTGGTTCCAGTTCCGGGTTCTGTGACTTTATGATGGAGGGGAGTTCTTCCGCCGGAACGTCGCAGGGGACGCCCTTCAAAATTATCAGCGGGCTGAGCCGGCGGGCGGGTTCGGCGGTGACGCGTTCCGCCGTCCGCAGGCGATTGAGGGCGTCGTCCCGCTGTTCAACGGTGTCGAACTCGACCCTCAGTTTGCCTTTGGAGATAGTTTTTACTTTTGCAGGTGCATACTTGGCTTCGCGGAATGAAATTGACTTTCTTAGTGCGGTGACAGCTTCTTCTTTGGTCTTGGTTGCTGTGGTAGGGGTGACGATGATGGCGGGTAGAGATTTCGGTGTGGTGGGTAGGGGTGTGCTCTGGTACGAGGTTGTGCTCTGGGAGGTGCGATTGCGAGAGGTGGAGGTTGCCATTGCGGATGCAGTGGCAGATGTGACGGTGGCATACGTGGTCTTGACCTGTTCTTTTTGAATCGCAATGAGCTCGTTCTTGATAGAGTTGACTGCAGATAGGTGGTTGGCGAGTTCCTGTTTGACACAGCTGAGGATGTCATTTTTGAGGTCCTGGTGATGATGGTGGTTATCGCTGTCCGGTACGGAGGGTTGCGCTAATGGCGTTGCTTTGGGCGGGGTTATTATATGTGGGAAATCCTCGTCATTGTCTAAGACCATCCCGAGTCCTTCCAATTCATTCGCAATGCATCTCACGATGTTTTTGCCTTCTGTCCTGACACTCTTGGGGGCCATGGCCTCATGCATCAACTTAGCGTAGGTCATCATGATATTCGAAAGAGTGATCCTGTCTATTGGGAAGTCTGCATGATCCTCGTCCGGTTGATGGAT
>LR999986.1:13600000-13661932 GCA_905220455.2 Deilephila porcellus | reverse complement strand
ATTATCCAAAATTGTACGTACATGTATATGAGTATAGCTGCCTGAGCGGCACTAGGGACGATACGCTGGGCCACAGCGAGCTGCTTCAGACATCTTAAAAAGAAATAAGACAAAAATTTTACAATTTTTAACATTTATTTTAATTGACAAATTTTAACGTTTACCTTAATTGACCGTTAGTGAGCCTTTTACACTCACTAACAATATACACAATATATATCTCCTGCAAGCTCTTTACACTAGCAGGAGTAAGCAAATTGACGCATTCCCCTACACGACTTACTACTTCTGGTCCCAAGCAACATGTTCGGCTTCCGCACACCCGCTAAAAATCCCAGAGACAAGAGCAAATCCCCGGAAAAAACACAAAGTCCGAGGGGAACCACTGGAACTAGGGTCGCGCAGGCGCGACAGAGCCTGGAATCCCAAATGGAAAACCCAGAAGGGATAGGCTCTGCAGGGCCTGCGAGACCAAAGCCCAGGGGCATCCCATCGGAAACAAAGGGGACAAACAAAAAACCAGCACCGGCTATTACTGAAATAACACCGGAAAAAAGTGCAAGCATGAGCAGGTCAGCAGAGGCAAAGGCCTGCCTCATGAAAATAAAGCTGCAGATCAACAATAGCCGGAACATAAAAACGGAGATTAAGAACGATGTGCTGGAGGCGACGGAAAGACTTTACAAATTGGTAACCGAAAGTGAAGGAGAGAGGAAGAGGGAGCAAAGGAAGGACAAGACTGATAGAACTGAAAGCCCTGACCCTGCTGCAAAAGCAAAATCAGAGGAAAAGGAACGGACAGGACAAGAACAGTTGATTAAAAAACTCGAAGAGCATAGTGAGATGCTACAAAAAAATAAGGAAGAGATGGAAAAACTAAAGGAGGAAATAAAAACACATAGAGAGGAACTTAAGGAAGGGAAAACATATGCAGCAGCGGTAATGGAGCCTAAAAGAGTGGCACAGGTAGAGAGGCCAATGCACTCCATAGTAATAACCGCTGAGGATGAAAAGGCATCGGGAGAGGAAGTATTCGAAAGAATACGAACCACTCTCAATGCCAGAGAGGAAGGGATGAAGATAGATAGGATGAGAAAGGCAAGAGACAGGAAAGTGATTGTTGGGTGCAAATCTAAGGAGGAAATTGGAAGGATAAAGGACAGATTAAGGAAAGATGGAAAGGGCCTAAACGTAGAGGAGGTTCAGAACAAGGAGCCGATGGTCCTTCTGAAGGATGTCCTCTCCTACAACACCGACGAGGACATAGTGCGAGCACTCATCAGCCAGAATAAAGACCTATTAGGGGACTTTGGTGGCGATGAAAAAAGCCTAAGGGTCAAGTTTAGGAGGAGGGCGAGAAACCCGCACGCATCGCACGTGGCGGTGCAGGTGCCACCGTCGGTGTGGAAGCGCTTCACAGAGGCCGGAGCAGTCCACATCGACGTGCAAAGAGTGAGGGTCGAAGATCAGTCCCCTCTGATTCAGTGTTCGCGCTGTCTGGGCTATGGGCACGGTAAACGGTTCTGCCGGGAGCAGGTGGACGTGTGCAGTCACTGCGGGGGTGCCCACCACAGGTCAGAGTGTGCTGACTGGTTGGCCAGGGTGCCCCCGTCGTGCTGCAATTGCACGAAAGCCAAGCTGGGCGGAGCCGGGCACAATGCCTTTAGCCCAGAGTGCCCTGTGAGGCGAAAGTGGGATATCCTGGCGAGATCCGCAGTAGCGTATTGCTAAGGTGGATCCCAGGAACCCAGGTCAGACCTCTACCCCAGCAGACGCGAAGCCGGCAACCGTGGCGCAAGCCAACCTCCAGAGGAAACAACTGGCTACGCTAGAGTTTCTTCTGGAGGCAGAACAACGGAAGGTCGACTTCGCGTTACTCCAGGAGCCGTACGTGGGAGGTCAAGGTAGAGTGAGAGACCACCGGGGGGTTAGAATCTTCCAGGGAGATAACGGGCACGGGGCCGTAGTCAAGTCGGCCATCGCAGTGTTCAATGACGACTTGGCTGTGACCCAATGCCCATCCCTGACCACCACTAACATCACGGTGGTGAAGATCCTAACCGGGACCCGAGAATTAGTGGTCATCTCGTTCTACTTTGAACCCGATAAACCCATAGGGCCATACCTGGAGCAACTGGGGGACATAGTCGGAAAACTGGGATCCCGCAATATCCTCATAGGGGGCGACACCAACGCCAAAAGCGTTTGGTGGGGCAGCGGGGACACTGACAGCAGAGGGGAGGATGTGGCAGGGATGCTAGAAGAGCATGGACTTCAGGTACTCAACGACGGCTTCCGGCCAACCTTCGAGACCGTGAGAGGAGGTAGGACTCTCACGAGTCACATAGACATAACGGCATGCACCGCGGATATCCTGAACCTGGTGGAAGACTGGAAGGTTGACGACTCAATGGCGAACTCGGACCACAACGCAATTACCTTTAAAATAAATAAAATTAAATCCAAAAATGTAAAAGAAAAAATAAAATCTACACGAAAATACAATACTAAAAAAGCAAATTGGGACTACTTTAATGAAAAACTTGAACAATTTATAGCAGAAAAAGAAATAAACATAAATAAAATAAATAATATAAATGATAAAATCGATTTGGACCAAATTATAGAAAATTACATAGAAACAATTATAAAAACCTGTAAGAAAACTATACCTGAAATAAAAAACAAAAATAAATTTAACTTACCTTGGTGGACGAAGGAACTCGCCAAACTGAAGCAGGAGGTCACCACCAGGAAACGGAGAATCCGATGTGCAGCGCCCGTACGAAGATCAAAAGTCGTCGATGAGTACCTGAAATCAAAAGAGAAATATGAATCCGAAGCAAAAGCAGCACAAATAAGAAGCTGGAAAGACTTCTGTACAACACAGAATAAGGAAAATATATGGCAAGGCGTGTACAGATGCATCGGCAAGGTATCAAAGAGATACGAAGACCTGCCACTGACTCTTGCTGGACAGACCCTTAGTGCTAGAGAATCCGCCGAGCTCCTGGCAGTAACATTTTACCCGGAGGACAAGGAAGTTGAAGACAACTCAGAACATCAGAGTATAAGAGAAACAGCCGCACGAGTAAATGACGAAGTCAATGCTGAGACCCATGACCCACCATTTACAATCGAAGAACTACACGCGGCTGCAGATAGCTTCAACCATAAGAAAGCCCCTGGAGCAGATGGCCTAACGGCCGATATCTGTAAGCGAGCGATCGACAAGCATCCGGAATTGTACCTATCACTGGCGAACAAATGTCTGGAACTTGGCCACTTCCCTAGGATTTGGAAGGAGGCGACAGTTGTCATCCTGAGGAAGCCGGCCAAGGAGGACTACACTAACGTGAAGTCCTACAGACCAATTGGGCTTTTGCCAGTGATGGGTAAAATTCTGGAGAAGATGGTAGTGGGCCGAGTGAGGTGGCATCTTCACCCGAGGACAAGCCCCCGACAGTTTGGCTTTATGCCCCAGAGGAGCACCGAGGACTCCCTCTATGTCCTTATGAAATACATACGAGAAAAAATTAAAAACAAAAAGATCGTCGTAATAGTATCATTGGACATAGAGGGAGCCTTCGATAGCGCCTGGTGGCCGGCTATTAGAGTCAGACTGTCGGAGGAAGGTTGTCCAATTAACATCAGACGGGTGATAGATAGCTACCTCGAGAGCAGGAAGGTAAAACTTCGCTATGCGGGCGAGGAGTGCGAAAGGTGGACCTCCAAAGGATGCGTTCAAGGCTCCATTGGAGGTCCAACCTTTTGGAACCTGCTCCTCGACCCACTACTAACAGAGCTCGATAGAAGGGGCAGTTACTGCCAGGCGTTCGCGGACGATGTGGTGCTCGCATTTGAGGGAGATGAAATGGCCAAGATACAACACCAGGCCAATGAAACCCTCGCCTATGTGAGGGATTGGGGAATCCGAAATAAGCTCAAATTCGCGCCCCACAAAACCAAAGCTATGGTATTGACGCGGAGGCTTAAGTACGATTCCCCAATCCTTCACATGGGTGGGGTCGACATTGGCCTGGAAAAACAAATAAAAATACTCGGGGTCATCATAGACAGCGGGCTGACGTTCCGGGCACACGTCACCGAGGCATGCAGGAAGGCCCTGGCCTTCTACAGCAAGCTCGCCCGGGCGGCGAGGCTCCAGTGGGGCTTGGGACCAGAAGTCATAAAATTATTATATACAGCGGTCGTCGAACCCATAATTTTGTACGCGTCAAGCGTCTGGGCCCCAGCCGCACAGAGGCTAGGCGTTAGAAAGCAGCTCGCTGTGGTGCAACGGGGCTTTGCGCAAAAGCTCACGAAGGCGTACAGGACGGTCTCACTAAACTCGGCCCTACTGCTCGCGGGGATAATCCCTCTTGACATCCGCGTCAGGGAAAATGCTTCCCTGTACGAGGTCAGGAGGGGTTATTCCCAGCGGGTAGTGGGGGACCGGGAGGTGGAACGTCCTGTGGCCTTCGGAAGGCTCAACCACCCAGCGCAAAGGGGTGCGGTACGCTACCGATGCCTGGGGGACGGTGCAGAGGTCGACCAGCTGGCTGAAATAGGCCTGAGCATTTTTACCGACGGAAGCAAGATCCGGGGTAAGGTCGGAGCGGCAGTCTCCATTTGGGAGAACGCCGCGGAGAAAAAATGCATAAAGCTTAAGCTGGAGGACTTCTGCACTGTCTACCAGGCGGAATTGTTGGCCCTGCACAGGGCCGTGGAAGAAGCGGTGAAAAGTGGGAGACCGCAGTGCAACATCCTGAGCGACTCGAGGGCAGTGCTGGAGACTGTCGCCAGCGGTGTTTCCCTGCATCCCCTGGCGTTCGAGGTAAATAACAACTTGTACTCGGCATCCGAACGCGGCCAAAAAATTGAGTTATTTTGGTTAAAAGCCCACGCAGGATTGCAGGGAAACGAGCGGGCAGACGAGCTCGCGAAGGATGCGGCACTGAGGCTCAAGACGCGGCCCCATTACGATAGATGTCCCGTTTCATTCGTCAAAAGACAAATCCGTAAGGAGTCGGTTGACGAATGGAACGGGCGCTACGTGATGGGGGAAACCGCGTCAACCACCAAGCTCTTCTTCCCCGACGCTGTGGAGGCCCATCAACTGGTACGTAAAATCGCGATCGACCCGATCACGACACAGGTGTTCACGGGGCATGGCGGGTTCTCCGAGTACTTGCATCGGTTCAAGTGCAAGGAGAGCCCGGCATGCATCTGTGACCCGGTCGTGAGCGAGTCGATCGTGCACGCACTCGTGGAGTGCCCCGTGCACGCTCTGTGCAGATATAACATAGAGCATGAACTTGACACAAATATGACTGTAAAAAATTTTAGAACATTATTATTAGATAAGGATAAGAGGTATAAATTCATAGATTACTGTAAGAAAATAGCTATAAGTATAATAAAACGTAATAAGTAGACAATAAGTTAGACTAAGTATATAATATAAGATTATATAACTTTAGTAACATAAGATAAGATATAAATAGAATTTAAAACCTAGAATTAAGTTAGAATAAGAATACTGTATAAAAAAAAGAAACATTATTACAAATAAAGTACCCTGTAGTTAGTACACACTAGGCCATAAGTAGGACCTCCCTACGAAGGAGATAGGCTATAAGAAGGATCTCCCAACGAAGGAGATAGGGATAGATAGGAGTAAGTATGACACTAGAGAGGTTTATAAATGACTCTGACCTATGTTAGGGGAACGAGGGGGGGCTAAACGCCCCCAATAAAAAAAAAAAAAAAAAAACCTAACCTAACCTAACCTAACCTAACCTAACCTAACCTAACCTAACCTAACCTAACCTAACCTAACCTAACCTAACCTAACCTAACCTAACCTAACCTAACCTAACCTAACCTAACCTAACCTAACCTAACCTAACCTAACCTAACCTAACCTAACCTAACCTAACCTAACCTAACCTAACCTAACCTAACCTAACCTAACCTAACCTAACCTAACCTAACCTAACCTAACCTAACCTAACCTAACCTAACCTAACCTAACCTAACCTAACCTAACCTAACCTAACCTAACCTAACCTTTTTTTTTTTTTTTTTTTTTTGGTATCGGGTTGGAAAATCCTCATGGACATCCTCCGCCCGGGGGAGGCGCGGAGGGGACTGTCAGACTCTTACTGACTAAAAACCAACCCGTGTTCCTCATGTACCCGTGTGTCGGAGGGTCGGGTATCGCCGAAGCATTCGTCGCAACCCCCCGACGGGTATTGGCCCGCCATAGTCGGGCGGGCCCCGTCACCCACTGCGGCCGTCACCCCGGCCGCAGGACTCCACTACGAGGCGCGCGCGGAACACGACGCCGCCGCCTCAAGGCCTGCTGCTGGTCGGACGACAAGACGCCCCGAGTCTGTCGTCCGCAGGCCGCGCCCTACGGTGGCCGAAAATCTGCCACCCTACGACGCCCAGTGCGTCTGCTGCGGGAGGGGAGAGAGGAGGCAGCCTCTCTCTCCCTTTCCGCCACCTCCTTTGCGAGCATCACGAACTCGCAGAAGGTGGCGACAGCTCTCCATCCTGACTTGCTCCCGACCATTGTAGCCACAACAGCCGAGAGCGAGAGGTTTCCCGCAGCACCTACGGCCGCGACCAAGTCACGGCGCTGCTCAGCCCAAGCTGGGCACTCCGCCAACGTGTGCAACGCCGTATCGTCGCGGCGATCTTCACAATGGTGGCACTGGGACGTCGGCTCCCGGCCTAGTCGACACAGGTACTTCCCGAAACACCCATGTCCGGTAAGCACCTGCGTCAGCCGGAAGCTTAGGGCGCCGTGGCTCCTGTTGAGCCACTCCTCTAGAACGGGCCTTACCGCCGCTACAGCGGCGTGCCCCGCCGTGGGTAGCGCTAGGCGCGTCTGCCACTCCGCCGCTAAGACCTGGCGGAGCTCTGCCCTGCGTGCCTCTACTTCTCGAGGCACCAGGCGCTCGCCCCTCTCGACCGCCTCCACACGCCACCAATAGAGCGACGTGAGGAGCCTTGCGTCGAGGTCCCAGGGCGAGGATCCGGCTAGGAGGCTCGCTGCCTCAAAGGAGATCGTACGGTATCCCCTTATGATCCTGACGGCCATCGCGCGCTGCGGCCTTCGCAGCGCCGCGACGTTGCGGGCCGTCAGGGAGTCCGCCCAGACTGGCGCGGCGTATAACGCCATCGACCGTACGACCCCCATGTAGAGCCTCCGGCAGGAGGAGTTGGGCCCCCCCAGGTTGGGCAGCAAGCGCGAGAGCGCAGAAGCGGCGCCCATCAACCGGGGGGCGAGCCGTGTAAAATGCGGCCCGAAGTTCCACCGACTGTCGAGGACGAGTCCAAGGTACTTCATCGTCGACTCGACAGCGATGGAGACCCCTCCCACTATGATGCTGGACCCCGGAGGCGGCTTCGTCCTCGGCCCGTGAAAACAAAGAGCCTCGGACTTGTGCAATGCCACCTCTAAGCCCAGCCGCCGGATCCTACCCACGACGTGCGCGACACCAGCAGTCGCGCGTATGGCCGCCTGCCGGTACGTCTTTCCACGCGCTGTGACTAGCGTATCGTCGGCGTAACAAATGACGCCGACGCCGTGGATAAGCGCACCGCGCAGAGCCCAGTCGTACCCCACGTTCCACAGGAGCGGCCCCAACACCGACCCCTGCGGAACGCCGCACGACATCTCTCGCCGACACCACTCTTCTCGACCCGAACCTAACCTAACCTAACCTAACCTAACCTAACCTAACCTAACCTAACCTAACCTAACCTAACCTAACCTAACCTAACCTAACCTTGGCATCAACGATTTGTTGAGTAAGTCCGTAGAGTGCGATAAAACCATTAACCTCTTTTGGGTTAAGGCGCACGTGGGAGTGGCTGGGAACGAACGCGCAGACGAACTCGCTAAAGCAGCGGCCCAAACGCTGAAAAAGAAGCCCGACTATGACCTATGCCCCGTATCATTCGTCAAGCGACAGATCCGACAGGCGTCGATTGACGAGTGGAACGAGCGCTATCGGGCGGGAGAAACAGCCTCAGTGACCAAGCTGTTTTTCCCTGACGCCAGACAAGCATACAGCGTAATCCGGAAGATGCCAACGGACCCGGTTCTCACGCAAGTTTTCACGGGTCATGGGGGATTCTCTGAGTACTTGAATCGCTTCAAGTGCAAGGAGAGCCCCTCATGCATCTGTGACCCAGCGGCCATTGAAGATGTTTTGCATGTGTTGACCGAATGCCCAGTATATCTGTATCAACGTCTGAAAGTAGAAAATGAAATTGATATTAAAATATGTAAAGATAACCTAAGCAGTATACTGGAGACCGGTGAGATAAGATGTAAATTTTTAAGATACTGTAAAGATATAGCGTGTAAAGTGTTGAAAAGGAATAAATAGATAGGGCAACTACTTAATATAATATGATATTATATAAACCTAGTTGCCAAGGAATGTGGTTTTGACGAAGAAGACATGCTATATCTGAAAATGTGTAAATCTTACAATGTTTTCAAATTTCTTTTAACAAGTATGTAAGTCCGTATGTTTTAAATTTTTATATGATTTTGTGTACATACTTGTATTTTTATTGTAAATTAGTAGTATCTTGTAGTTGTCGGACGATTGTAATCGTTCAGATAGGTAGATTAACATCAGACGAAGCACTTTATGTGCGATATTTTTACTTTGTGTAACTTTTCATATTTTTCTAGTCGTTGTTAATAAATGTATGTTAGTCATTAAATTTTTTGTAGAAACAACCTCTGAACGGTATCGGAGGGACAAGTATTTAAAAAAAAAAAAAAAAAAAAAAAAAAAAAAAAAAAAAAAAACCTAACCTAACCTAACCTAACCTTTTTTTTTTTTTTTTTTTTTTTGGTATCGGGTTGGAAAATCCTCATGGACATCCTCCGCCCTGGGGAGGCGCGGAGGGGACTGTCAGACTCTTACTGACTAAAAACCAACCCGTGTTCCTCTCGTACCCGTGTGTCGGAGGGTCGGGTATCGCCGAAGCATTCGTCGCAACCCCCCGACGGGTATTGGCCCGCCATAGTCGGGCGGGCCCCGTCACCCGCTGCGGCCGTCACCCCGGCCGCAGGACTCCACTACGAGGCGCGCGCGGAACACGACGCCGCCGCCTCAAGGCCTGCTGCTGGTCGGACGACAAGACGCCCCGAGTCTGTCGTCCGCAGGCCGCGCCCTACGGTGGCCGGAAATCTGCCACCCTACGACGCCCAGTGCGTCTGCTGCGGGAGGGGAGAGAGGAGGCAGCCTCTCTCTCCCTTTCCGCCACCTCCTTTGCGAGCATAACGGCCTCGCAGAAGGTGGCGACAGCTCTCCACCCTGACTTGCTTCCGACCATGGTTGAAACAATGGCCGGAAGCGAGAGGTTTCCCGCAGCACCTACGGCCGCGACCAAGTCACGGCGCTGCTCAGCCCAAGCTGGGCACTCCGCCAACGTGTGCAACGCCGTATCGTCGCGGCGATCACCACAATGGTGGCACTGGGACGTCGGCTCCCGGCCTAGTCGACACAGGTACTTCCCGAAACACCCATGTCCGGTAAGCACCTGCGTCAGCCGGAAGCTTAGGGCGCCGTGGCTCCTATTGAGCCACTCCTCAAGTATGGGCCTTACCGCCGCTACAGCGGCGTGCCCCGCCGTGGGTAGCGCTAAGCGCATCTTCCACTCCGCCACTAGGACCTGGCGGAGCTGTGCCCTGCGTGCCTCTACCTCTCGAGGCACGGGGCGCTCGCCCCTCTCGACCGCCTCCACACGCCACCAATAGAGCGACGTGAGGAGCCTTGCGTCGAGGTCCCAGGGCGAGGATCCGGCTAGGAGGCTCGCTGCCTCAAAGGAGATCGTACGGTATCCCCTTATGACCCTGACGGCCATCGCGCGTTGCGGCCTTCGCAGCGCGGCGACGTTACGGGCCGTCAGGGAGTCCGCCCACACTGGCGCGGCGTATAGCGCCATCGACCGTACGACCCCCATGTAGAGCCTCCGGCAGGAGGAGTTGGGCCCCCCCAGGTTGGGCAGCAGGCGCGAGAGCGCCGAAGCGGCGCCCATCAACCGGGGGGCGAGCCGTGTAAAGTGCGGCCCGAAATTCCACCGACTGTCGAGGACGAGTCCAAGGTACTTCATCGTCGACTCGACAGCGATGGAGACTCCTCCTACGATTATGCTGGACCCCGGAGGCGGCTTCGTCCTCGGCCCATGAAAACATAGGGCCTCGGACTTGTGCAATGCCACCTCTAATCCCAGCCGCCGGATCCTACCCACGACGTGCGCGACACCAGCAGTCGCGCGTATGGCCGCCTGCCGGTACGTCTTTCCACGCACTGTCACTAGCGTATCGTCGGCGTAACAAATGACGCCGACGCCGTGGATAAGCGCACCGCGCAGAGCCCAGTCGTACCCCACGTTCCACAGGAGCGGCCCCAACACCGATCCCTGCGGAACGCCGCACGACGTCTCTCGCCGACACCACTCTTCTCGACCCGGGTACACCACCGATCGTTCCGACAAATAGGCCCCGACAATGCGTTGGAGGTAGCGCGGCACCCCGTGGTACCGGAGCGCCTCTCGAATGACATTCCAGGGCAAGGTGTTGAAGGCGTTGGCGATGTCGAGCGACACCGCCAAGACCACCTCACCCCGGGCGACTGCCTCCTCCGCGAGGACCCTCACGCGCATGATTGCGTCCACCGTGGAGCGCCCCTGGCGGAAACCAAATTGGTTGTCCGCCAAATCCGGGCCCACCCTGGTCATGTGCTGGACGAGGCGGCTAGCAATGATTCGCTCGAAAATCTTGCACACCTCGTCCAGCAACACGATGGGCCTGTACGCAGATGGTGAGTCTGCGGGGCGCCCCTCCTTCTTGAGCAGGACCAGCTTTCCGGTCTTCCACCGGCTTGGAAACTGGCCCCGCTCCAAACATGCGCTCAAGAGCCCCGCTAGTCGGGGCCAGAGAGCCTCCATGGCCAGGACCCATGCACGGCCTGGAATGCCGTCGGGCCCTGGGGCGGTGTTCCTGATGCGAGCCACCGCCACTCTCAAATCTACCCGGGTCACTTCGGGCACGTCGTCGTCAATGTCGTCTTCCGCGTCGGGCACATTGCGAGGCGGAACCATAGCCGGTGGTGTGTGCTCCGGTCTCGTCGGAAACAACGCACACACCACCTCCTCCAGCAGTTGAGGCTGAAGACTCCGGGACAGTGGGGGAGCCCGTTGGCGCAACTTTCCCCGCACCATAAGGTAGGGGCGCCCCCACGGCTCTCGGTCCAGAGTCTCCAGCAGCTCCTCGTTGGCCTGGGCCTTTGCCCGGACAATGGCCAGCTGGAGGGCGCTCTTCGCCTCTCTATAGCGATCGTATAGTTCCGCCTCTTCCTGTTCGGCCGCCGCTGTAAAGGGGCGGCGGCGTCTTCTTCGGCACCTAGCGTACTGGCGTCGCGCCTGCACACAAGCGATGCGCAGCTGCGCGATCGACTGCGACCACCAGTACACTTGGCGCCTGGAAGGTAACGGCCGGACTCGGGGCATGCCGGCGTCGCAAATGTGCGACATGCTCTCCCGGAACCACTCCGCCTCCTCGTCGATGTTGGTAGGCCTGTCTGGAGAGTCCAGCCAGGCCTTGACGATAGAGGCATCCAGGAGAGCCTCCCTGTCCAGCCGCTTCAGTGCCCAACGCGGGCCGTCTCCAACGCCCACCGGGGCCGCTTGGACCGGCCCAACCGAGGTCTGGGCGGAGACGCTAAATCGAATATACCGATGATCAGACAGCGTCTCCACCCCCTCCAGGACGTGCCAGTCCTGGACGGTGCGCGCGAGAGCGGGGCTAGCGAAAGACAGGTCCACAATAGACCCACCCCGCATCCGCACGCACGTCTGAACGGAACCCCGGTTCAGGAGAAGCAGGCCCTGCTCGACCGCCCACTCCTCCACTAACTCGCCCCGCGCGTCCGTAGCCGGGGAACCCCAAGCCCTAGATTGGGCGTTGAAGTCCCCTAGGACGATCACGGGACGAGGACGGCTACGACTGACGACCGTGCCCAACTCCAATATGATATCCTCCATGTCGGCGAGAGAAAGGCTGGGGGCGAAATACACCCCCGCGACCATAAGATTCCCCCAAACTGCCGCGACATAGCCCCGCCCTCGGGTGACGGCCTCGAAGGGAAGGGTGTCGGCGGCAGACCTCAAAAGCAGTGCCACCGAGCGGTTCGTGTCGCACACCCAGTCATCCCTGGGTGGCACGAAGTACGGCTCGGCGACAACTGCCACATCTATCGACCACTGCGCCATGCTCTGGAGCAAGAGATCCTGAGCCCTGGCGCAGTGGTTTATGTTGGCTTGGAGGAGACGACGTAGGGCCATTATTGTGTGTCCATGGCCGTTGTCTCCTCCCCAGCCCTCGGCGGATGTTCTGCCGCAACCGGCGGGTGAACCGGCTGCGAGGAGCTGGTTGCCTTCTTGGACGCATCCGTGACTCTAGCCGGTGGATGAGCCGGCTGTCTCCTGGTATTCTTCTTCTTGGGCCTGACGCAGGCCTTTGACCCGGTCCTATGTTCGGCTGGCTTGCCAGATGCCGCACAGATGACGCAGTGCGGCGTGGCAGTGCAAGTGCCAGCCTTGTGACCGGGCTGACCGCAGCGGAAACATAATTGGCTGCGGTCTACCCCAGCGGTGCACCGTGCCCCCGCATGTCCTTCCTCTAAGCAGCGGTAGCACCGGTAGGGCTTGGGCGCCAGTAGCGTGACCTGCGCCGAGACCCATTCCACCAGAAGCCGTTTACCTGCGATCTTTTTGGCCGCCGCTACGGGACAGCTGAGAAAAATTGTCCCGAGACCGGAGACACCTCGGCGTATCGTGCCTGCCTTTATTTGTTCCGGCGGGCAACCTCCGGCCTCGGAGACTGCAGCGGCGACCTCCTCCTGACTGACGGAGTCGTCCAGGCCCGAAATGCGCAGATCTGCGCACTTGGTTGGCCTGGACACTTTTACGTCGTCCGGGCCTAGAGACGCCCGGAGTTTATCGGCGAGGGCGTCTGCCTTGGGACCACTAGTTGTACCTGATATCTCCAACAGGCGACCACCGGTGGCAGTTGGTTTGCACCGGATGCCCGTTATGCCAAGATCACTCAGCGAAATCTCAGCTTTCGCTTTTGCGAGGATCCTGGCATAAGTGAGGCCCCGCTCCTCCGCCCCCGGCTGCAGGGTTAGAACCACCGCTGTAGAGCGGGGGGTACTGAGCCTCGCGGTCTGGCGCTTGGCCGCCGCTTGCTCCTTCTGGACCTTCTTTTTGGCCAGCTGGCGCGCCTTTTTGGACTTTTTAGCAGCGCCCGCAACAGTCCACTCCGTCTCAGGTCTAGTGACAGGTTCGTCCGTTACTGGCCTAGTAGTTTGTGCTGGCGGAGCAGCCGAAGCACCTGTCTTTTTGGCCAGTTCGGTCTTCCTTTTTAACTGCCTATTTGGTTTAGGTTTAGGCCCCGCAGTTTCCTTTTGCGGGGTGGCAGTTGGCGCAGTCCTCTTCTGCGTAGCAGTAGCCGCTTGTGCCGGTTGGGCGGCACGGGGCGCTGCGGTTTGGGTCGCATATGTCGGCGTCGGTGCGCTGCGTTGGTCTGCAGCCAGAGGGGGACGTAGGATCCTCCCCTCAAGCACCGAGAAGCGCGCGTTGAAACTCGCCATCTCCTGTCGGATCAGGCGAGTCACCTCCGTCTCCTGCGACGGCAGCTGCGATTGCGGTTGCGGTGATACATGCGGAAGTCCAACCTCCCGCCTGAGGTGCTCGCGGCGGAAGTTGGCCATCTCCGCCTTTAGCTCCTCGTGCTCCTTGCGGAGCTCCGCCATTTGCGCTGCGAGCTTTGTGTTCTGGGCTCGCAGCAGTGCCGTCTCCTCTGTTGTGGTGCGGGTCAGAAGCACCTGCGCACTTTCAAGGATGGAGGTCGTGGCCTCTTTCAATGCTTTTTGGCTGCAGCCGCTAAGGCCCTTCGAGACCTTGCTGACCCTTTTGATTGCTGCAACCGCGTCAGCCACCCTTTGGTTTAAGTCAGAGGCAGGTAGGTCTTCTGCCTCGACTTCCATCTCAGAGACGGCAGACGACGACTCCGACAGGCGGGTGACTCTCCCTTCCGTCACCCTTTTCGTCAGAGCCGCAATCTGCCGCTCGTCCTCCTCCAGTTTTTCGGCTGCCGCTGCGGCCTTCATAGCAGCCGCAGCCTCACGCCTGGATAGGCCGATACCGGCATATTTGCCAGTAGTGGCGGGCCTACCTCTTCCGCCTTTTTTGGCACCGACCTTGCGGGCCGGCACCGCTGTGTCGCTCAGGGCCGAGTCCGACCCTGAGTCTGCGACCTCTCTCTGGCGTTTCCGTAAACGTGTTGCGTTCACGCTGCTACCGCTCGCCACACTCATAACGCTAGACGCGCTGTCGGAGTCCGATGGCACGCCCATTCGCTCGATAAGTACCCGAGGTACTTTTTCACCCACTTCGTCAAATTTGGTTTGTGTTTTAAAATTTTCCATATTTAGTCCCACGAATATGGGGGAAAAGAAGGTCCACCCAGGCAGTGCCCCCTGTACCTGGGTAAGCCTAGCGTAACCCGTCAGAGGGTCGGCCGGTACTCTGACGGGGGTCGCACTAGAGACTGAACTTCCCATCAGCCATGCATCCCCTCGCGGTGCGCCGCCGCTTGGGATTCGGGGTACTTTTTATAGAGGCATCCTCCCTCGCGGTCCGGGCGTTTAAGCCGGGACCCTCGGTCCGGTGGGAATGCGAGACATGACCACAAACTTCACAACCGGATTACGATATGCGACGGTGACCGTGAGAGGGACACTCCCACAGCCCGCCCGGCGGCGGGGTAAGCGCACACCGAGCCCGCCGAGACCTCCGGGACAGAACCGGAGGGTGGCCCAGAGATGGGCCCCACCTAGAATAAACGACAGATGGAGGCGGCCGCCACAAAAGACAGCGACCGCCAAACCCCCTGCCCTCCCCGTCGGATATTTGCCGTCGGCCATTGTAGTTGCAAACTTGCAACTACGATGACCCACGTTGCCCAGGGTGCACCACGTGGAGGTTCCCGACATAGCACCCCAACCTAACCTTTTTTTTTTTTTTTTTTTTTTTTTTTTTTCTCGCGGGGAAAATCCCTTTACGGACCATCCCACCCCCGAAGGGGCGGGGGTGTGTCGGACTCACCGGCGCCTTCCGAGCCCAGCGAGATGTTGTGCCGCCCGTGGATGTGGACGGGCGGCCGCTGGGTCGGGTCCCTACCGTAATTCTACGCGCCGAAATACCGACTAAAAACCCCGCGTCGGCCACCATCGGTGCACTTCAGAGACGGCCCCGGGATACCGTTGATACAGAGCGCGCCGGGACCGCCTCTATGTGCACTGCCGCTGTAGCGACGCGACATGAGACGCGTGTTGCGTCACGTCTCGGGGGCCGCCAAGGTAGGGACGGCGACCCCGCGTGGCCTCTCCGGCGCCGGGTTAGGTGACATCCCGGCGCCTCCTTCGTCTTCTGTGGCGACGAGCGGGATCGGTCTGCTCCCGATCCCGCTCGGCGCTCTCCTTCTGCGACATGACGCGTTCGCAGAAGGAGAGCATGGCTCGCCACGACCTCCTACTGCCGACCATGGCGGCGACCACGGCCGGCAGCGAGAGGTCTCTTCCTACGACCGCGTAGAGAGCGCTGCGCTCCTCGTCCCAGGCTGGGCACTCCTCCAGCGTGTGCTGGGCCGTGTCCTCACGGCAGTTGCCACAATGGTGGCACACGGCGGACTCCTCCGCTCCGGCTACGCGACACAGGTACGCACCGAAGCAACCGTGCCCGGTGAGCAGCTGCGTCAGCCGGTATGTCGGCGCGCCGTGGCGCCTGTCCATCCACTGTTCGAGGACAGGTCGCACTGCCGCAACGGTCCTCACGCCAGCACTCGGGCTCTCCAGCCTGGAACGCCACTCCTCCACGGCGGTCCTGCGGAGGGAGGCCAACATGGCCTCGACCTCTCTGGGGACCAGCCTCTGCCCACGCCCGGACGCCTCCTCTCGCCGGAAGAAAGCCGACGAGAGGGTCTTTGCGTCCAGCACCCAGGGCAGAGTTCCCGCCAATACGCAGGCCGCCTCATGCGAGACCGTGCGGTAGCCCCTGATAATCCGCTGCGCCACCATGCGCTGCGGACGATGCAGCAGGCGGACGCAGCGATCGCCCAGGGACTCGGCCCAAACGGGACACCCGTAGAGGGCCATGGACCGCACGACTCCAGCATACAAGTTTCGGCAAGGGATGCCAGGACCATCAGTGTTGGGCAGCAGGCGCCCCAGTGCGCCCGCCGCCCTCACCAGCTTCGGCGACAACTCCTCGAAGTGCGCACGGAAATCCCATCGACTGTCGAGGACGAGACCGAGGTATTTCATCCTCGACTCGACGGGAATCCGCACGCCCTCCACCGTGATGTGGGCCCCAGGCGGAGGCCCACACCGAGGACCGTGGAAACACACGGCCTCGGTCTTGTTGAGGGCCACCGTGAGGCCCAGTCGCCGAATCCTGCCCACCACCAGTCCGGTACCGAACGAGGCGAGCAGGGCGGACCTCTGGAATGTCCTGGCCGTCGCTGTCACCAACGTGTCGTCCGCGTAGCAGACGACAGCGACGCCCCGAAGGTTGGTACCACGGAGCACCCAGTCATAGCCGATGTTCCACAGGAGCGGGCCGAGAACCGACCCCTGCGGAACACCGCACGACACCGCTCTGCGATGCCACCCGTCGGCGCCCGGATACACCACGCACCTGTCAGACAAGTACGCGTGCACCAGACGCCGGAGATAGGGCGGCACTTCGTGGTACCGCAGTGCTTCCTCGATGCAGGCCCAGGGCATGGTGTTGAACGCGTTGGCGATGTCGAGAGACACCGCCACCACGACCCTACCCCGGGACACCGCACGCTCCGCTTGTGCCTTGACCCGCAGAATCGCGTGCACTGTCGACCGGCCCCGCCGGAACCCGAACTGGCAGTCCGCCAAGTCCGGGCCCGTGTCCTCCAAATGCTCGACGAGGCGCGCGTGGACTATGCGCTCAAAGAGCTTGCACACCTCGTCGAGCAGCACGATGGGCCGGTAGGCCGACGGCGAGTCTGCAGGTCGCCCCTCCTTGCGGAGCAGGACAAGCTTGCCCGTCTTCCACAGCGACGGGAAGATGCCCTGCTCAAGGCACGCGGAGAAAAGGCCGCGGAGCCTCGTACCCAGCGACTCGACGGCCAGCACCCAGACACGACCGGGCACCCCGTCGAGCCCCGGGGCCGAGTTCTTGCTCCGCAGCCGAAGCACTGCCGCCTCTAGCTCTTGCGGCGAAACCTCCGGGATATCCCTTGCCGAAACCAACGACGATGACGCCGGTGGACGTGGCGCCATCGGTGGAGGAGTGAACTCCTCGGTGGCCGGAAACAAGGCCGCGACGACGTCCTCCAAAAGTTCGGTCCGGAGACTCTGTGTCAGTGGGGGCGCCCATGGGCGGAGTTTCCTCAACGCCACACGGTACGGACGCCCCCATGGATCTCTGTCCAGAGACCTCCGGAACTCTACGTTCGCCGCGGCCTTCGCTTGCGCGATGGCCACCCGCAGCGCTCTCTTCGCCTCTCTGTGGAGGTCGAGAAGGTGCCGCCCTTGCTCGTCGTCGCCGGGTCTACGTGTCCGACGACGACGGTGCCTGGCGAGTCGGCGGCGCGCGACCATGCAAGCCGCGCGCAGCTCTGTGAGCTCGGCCGACCACCAGTACACCTGGCGCTTCGCCGGGAGGCGGGTGACCCGGGGCATGGCCGCGTCGCAGACTCGCGACATCGCCACCCCGAACCATTCCGCCTCTTGCTCGACCCGCACCGGCCCATCCGGTACGGGGAGCCACGCCTGAATAATAGCGGCTTCCTTCGCGGCCTCCACATCGAGGCGCTTCGCGGCCCAACGTCGGCCGCCCGTGAATCGGGCAGTCGGACCACCACCGGACTGATGGGTGGAGACCTGGGAGGTCGAGACGCTGTACCGAATGTAGAGATGATCGGACAGCGTCTCTTCCTCGACCAAAACCCTCCAGTCCCGAACACGGCGGGCAAGGGCCGGGGTGGCGAACGTCACGTCCACCACCGAACCGCCGTTGTGCCGCACGCACGTGTTCTCCGACCCCCGATTCAGGACGACCAACCCGATGGAGATCGCCCATTCCTCCAGGGCCTCGCCCCGCGCGTCGGTCACCGACGAACCCCAAGCCAAGGATTTGGCGTTGAAGTCGCCAGCTACAAGCACGGGGCGAGGCTGGCTGTCAAGCTGCACCAGGGCCCCCAGGCGCGCGAGAAAGCTCTCGAATTCCGCCTGGGACCTGTTGGGAGAGAAATAAACTCCTACTACCCACACCCCTCCCACCAAGACCGCCACGCATCCCGCACCCTTCGCTACTTTTTCGAAGGGCGGAGAGCCGGCGGCGCCCCGAGTGATTACGGCCACCGAGCCATCAAGGTCCCCCGCCCAGTCGTCGCGGGCAGGGACAGAGTATGGCTCGGCGACCACAGCCACGTGAATCGACCACTGCGCCAGGGATTGAACAAGCAACTGTTGTGCTCCGACGCAGTGGTTGATGTTCGCCTGGAGGAAATGAAGCTCCATCTAAGTATGGGCGATCTCCATCGCCTCAGGGCGGGACGGTTGCGGCCGCGTCGCAACCCCGGCTCCCACACCGCGTTGAGAACGGTGCGGGACCGAGGAGGCAGCGCAGGCCTTGCCGCCCACCCGGTGGTCCGCGGGTTTTCCCGCATCCGCGCAGATTGCGCAGTGCGGGTCCGCGGAACACTCCCGGGCCTTATGGCCCGATTGACCGCAGCGGTAGCAGAGCCCGCTACGGTCGCACTCTCCGGTGCATTGCACCCGCACATGCCCCTTGTTGAGGCAGCGGAAGCAACGAAGGGGCCGGGCCTCGAGCAGCCGCACTGCCGCCGCCACCCAGCCCACCAGGACACGCCCCGCCTTCACTACTTTCTCCGCTGCCTTCGCTGGGCAGCGGAGCCACACCGCACCCAGGCTAGAGCGCTCGTCCCGAATCTCCCCGACCTTAACGTCGTCGGGGGAGCATTCGCCGAGACGGGCGATGGCTGCTGCGACTGCCTCGGAGGTGGCTGAAGCGTCCAGCCCCGAGACGCGCAGCTCCGCAGTCTTCACGGGCCGGGAGACGCGAACGTCCTCCTCCGACCCGCGAAGGACCTCCCTCATTTTTGCACTGAGGGAGTCGGCCTTCGCCTCCGACTCAGGCCCGGGCACCTCAAAGAGATACGCCCCGGTGGCTATCCGCCTTGACTTTAGCCCGGCTGCGATGCCAAGGCTGGCCAGGTCCACCTTCGTCTGGACCTCACGCAGGACTTGTGCGTACGTCACTCCCCGCTTCAACGCCTCCGGCGTCACCGTGAGCGTCACGGCGGCCTTTCGCGGGAGACGGAGCTGGGGAGCAGCCCTGCGTGGGGTCTGGACCGGCCGTTAACCTTTTTTTTTTTTTTTTTTTTTTTTTTTTTCTCGCGGGGAAAATCCCTTTACGGACCATCCCACCCCCGAAGGGGCGAGGGTGTGTCGGACTCACCGGCGCCTTCCGAGCCCAGCGAAGATGTTGTGCCGCCCGTGGATGTGGACGGGCGGCCGCTGGGTCGGGTCCCTACCGTAGATCTACGCGCCGAAATACCGACTAAAAACCCCGCGTCGGCCACCATCGGTGCACTTCAGAGACGGCCCCGGGATACCGTTGATACAGAGCGCGCCGGGACCGCCTCTATGTGCACTGCCGCTGTTGCGACGCGACATGAGACGCGTGTTGCGTCACGTCTCGGGGGCCGCCAAGGTAGGGACGGCGGCCCCGCGTGGCCTCTCCGGCGCCGGGTTAGGTGACATCCCGGCGCCTCCTTCGTCTTCTGTGGCGACGAGCGGGATCGGTCTGCTCCCGATCTCGCTCGGCGCTCTCCTTCTGCGACATGATACATTCGCAGAAGGAGAGCATGGCTCGCCACGACCTCCTACTGCCGACCATGGCGGCGACCACGGCCGGCAGCGAGAGGTCTCTTCCTACGACCGCGTAGAGAGCGCTGCGCTCCTCGTCCCAGGCTGGGCACTCCTCCAGCGTGTGCTGGGCCGTGTCCTCACGGCAGTTGCCACAATGGTGGCACACGGCGGACTCCTCAGCTCCGGCTATGCGACACAGGTACGCACCGAAGCAGCCGTGCCCGGTGAGCACCTGCGTCAGCCGGAATGTCGGCGCACCGTGGCGCCTGTCCAGCCACTGCTCGAGGACAGGTCGCACTGCCGCGACGGTCCTCACGCCAGCACTCGGGCTCTCCAGCCTGGAACGCCACTCCTCCACGGCGGTCCTGCGGAGGGAGGCCAACATGGCCTCGACCTCACGGGGGACCAACCTCTGCCCACGCCCGGACGCCTCCTCTCGTCGGAAGAAAGCCGACGAGAGGGTCTTTGCGTCCAGCACCCAGGGCAGAGTTCCCGCCAATACGCAGGCCGCCTCATGCGAGACCGTGCGGTAGCCCCTGATAATCCGCTGCGCCACCATGCGCTGCGGACGATGCAGCAGGCGGACGCAGCGACCGCCCAGGGACTCGGCCCAAACGGGACACCCGTAGAGGGCCATGGACCGCACGACTCCAGCATACAAGTTTCGGCAAGGGATGCCAGGACCATCAGTGTTGGGCAACAGGCGCCCCAGTGCGCCCGCCGCCCTCACCAGCTTCGGCGACAACTCCTCGAAGTGCGCACGGAAATCCCATCGACTGTCGAGGACGAGACCGAGGTATTTCATCCTCGAGCCGACGGGAATCCGCACGCCCTCCACCGTGATGTGGGCCCCAGGCGGAGGCCCACACCGAGGACCGTGGAAACACACGGCCTCGGTCTTGTTGAGGGCCACCGTGAGGCCCAGTCGCCGAATCCTGCCCACCACCAGTCCGGTACCGAACGAGGCGAGCAGGGCGGACCTCTGGAATGTCCTGGCCGTCGCTGTCACCAACGTGTCGTCCGCGTAGCAGACGACAGCGACGCCCCGAAGGTTGGTACCACGGAGCACCCAGTCGTAGCCGATGTTCCACAGGAGGGGGCCGAGAACCGACCCCTGCGGAACACCGCACGACACCGCTCTGCGATGCCACCCGTTGGCGCCCGGATACACCACGCACCTGTCAGACAAGTACGCGTGCACCAGACGCCGGAGATAGGGCGGCACCTCGTGGTACCGCAGTGCTTCTTCGATGCAGGCCCAGGGCATGGTGTTGAACGCGTTGGCGATGTCGAGAGACACCGCCACCACGACCCTACCCCGGGACACCGCATGCTCCGCTTGTGCCTTGACCCGCAGGATCGCGTGCACTGTCGACCGGCCCCGCCGGAACCCGAACTGGCAGTCCGCCAAGTCCGGGCCCGTGTCCTCCAAATGCTCGACGAGGCGCGCGTGGACTATGCGCTCAAAGAGCTTGCACACCTCGTCGAGCAAAACGATGGGCCGGTAGGCCGACGGCGAGTCTGCGGGTCGCCCCTCCTTGCGGAGCAGGACAAGCTTGCCCGTCTTCCACCGCGACGGGAAGATGCCCTGCTCAAGGCACGCGGAGAAAAGGCCGCGGAGCCTCGTACCCAGCGACTCGACAGCCAGCACCCAGACACGACCGGGCACCCCGTCGAGCCCCGGGGCCGAGTTCTTGCTCCGCAGCCGAAGCACTGCCGCCTCTAGCTCTTGCGGCGAAACCTCCGGGATATCCCTTGCCGAAACCAACGACGATGACGCCGGTGGACGTGGCGCCATCGGTGGAGGAGTGAACTCCTCGGTGGCCGGAAACAAGGCCGCGACGACGTCCTCCAAAAGTTCGGTCCGGAGACTCTGTGTCAGTGGGGGCGCCCATGGGCGGAGTTTCCTCAACGCCACACGGTACGGACGCCCCCATGGATCTCTGTCCAGAGACCTCCGGAACTCTACGTTCGCCGCGGCCTTCGCTTGCGCGATGGCCACCCGCAGCGCTCTCTTCGCCTCTCTGTGGAGGTCGAGAAGGTGCCGCCCTTGCTCGTCGTCGCCGGGTCTACGTGTCCGACGACGACGGTGCCTGGCGAGTCGGCGGCGCGCGACCATGCAAGCCGCGCGCAGGTCTGTGAGCTCGGCCGACCACCAGTACACCTGGCGCTTCGCCGGGAGGCGGGTGACCCGGGGCATGGCCGCGTCGCAGACTCGCGACATCGCCACCCCGAACCATTCCGCCTCTTGCTCGACCCGCACCGGCCCATCCGGTACGGGGAGCCACGCCTGAATAATAGCGGCTTCCTTCGCGGCCTCCACATCGAGGCGCTTCGCGGCCCAACGTCGGCCGCCCGTGAATCGGGCAGTCGGACCACCACCGGACTGATGGGTGGAGACCCGGGAGGTCGAGACGCTGTACCGAATGTAGAGATGATCGGACAGCGTCTCTTCCTCGACCAAAACCCTCCAGTCCCGAACACGGCGGGCAAGGGCCGGGGTGGCGAACGTCACGTCCACCACCGAACCGCCGTTGTGCCGCACGCACGTGTTCTCCGACCCCCGATTCAGGACGACCAACCCGATGGAGATCGCCCATTCCTCCAGGGCCTCGCCCCGCGCGTCGGTCACCGACGAACCCCAAGCCAAGGATTTGGCGTTGAAGTCGCCGGCTACAAGCACGGGGCGAGGCTGGCTGTCAAGCTGCACCAGGGCCCCCAGGCGCGCGAGAAAGCTCTCGAATTCCGCCTGGGACCTGTTGGGAGAGAAATAGACTCCTACTACCCACACCCCTCCCACCAAGACCGCCACGCATCCCGCACCCTTCGCTACTTTTTCGAAGGGCGGAGAGCCGGCGGCGCCCCGAGTGATTACGGCCACCGAGCCATCAAGGTCCCCTGCCCAGTCGTCGCGGGCAGGGACAGAGTATGGCTCGGCGACCACAGCCACGTGAATCGACCACTGCGCCAGGGATTGAACAAGCAACTGTTGTGCTCCGACGCAGTGGTTGATGTTCGCCTGGAGGAAATTAAGCTCCATCTAAGTATGGGCGATCTCCATCGCCTCAGGGCGGGACGGTTGCGGCCGCGTCGCAACCCCGGCTCCCACACCGCGTTGAGAACGGTGCGGGACCGAGGAGGCAGCGCAGGCCTTGCCGCCCACCCGGTGGTCCGCGGGTTTACCTGCATCCGCGCAGATTGCGCAGTGCGGGTCCGCGGAACACTCCCGGGCCTTATGGCCCGATTGACCGCAGCGGTAGCAGAGCCCGCTACGGTCGCACTCGCCGGTGCATTGCACCCGCACATGCCCTTTATAGAGGCAGCGGAAGCAACGAAGGGGCCGGGCCTCGAGCAGCCGCACTGCCGCCGCCACCCAGCCCACCAGGACACGCCCCGCCTTCACTACTTTCTCCGCTGCCTTCGCTGGGCAGCGGAGCCATACCGCACCCAGGCCCGAGCGCTCGTCTCGGATCTCCCCGACCTTAACGTCGTCAGGGGAGCATTCTCCGAGACGGGCGATGGCCGCTGCGACTGCCTCGGAGTTGGCTGAGGCGTCCAACCCCGAGACGCGCAGCTCTGCAGTTTTCACGGGCCGGGAGACGCGAACGTCCTCCTCCGACCCGCGAAGGACCTCCCTCATTTTGAGACTGAGGGAGTCGGCCCTCGCCTCCGACTCAGGCCCGGGCACTTCAAACAAATACGCCCCGGTGGCTATCCGCCTTGACTTTAGCCCGGCAGTGATGCCAAGGCTGGCCAGGTCCACCTTCGTCTGGACCTCACGCAGGACTTGTGCGTAAGTGACTCCCCGCTTCAACGCCTCCGGCGTCACCGTCAGTGTCACGGCGGCTTTGCGCGGGAGACGGAGCTGGGGAGCAGCCCTGCGTGGGGCCTGGACCGGCTGTTGGGCCGCCCGGGACTTCTTCTTGCCCCTCTTTGCCACCACAGTCCACGGAGTCTCCGTGGATGTGGTGGGTTGAAGGGGCGGGTGTGGCGTCTGCGACCGAGGCGGGGCGCGCTTCCGGTTGCCTCGCTTGCGCCCGCGGGACTCCCGAGAGGCGGCTGGCGGCGAAGCCATCGAGGCTGCGGTCGGTCGGGTTGCTGGTGCCGCCGCAGGGGCAGCTGGTGCGGGGCGGCCAGCGGCCGCAGGGGCAGCCTTCTGCTTCCCCGCTCTTAGAGCCGGCCATGAGGCGGCCGGTATCCCCGCGACGGGTGGCTGCGGCTTCGGGGCTGCCTTGGTCTTAGCCCGGTCGGCAGCCAGCGGAGGGCGGAGAATCACCGGCCGTTAACCTAACCTAACCTAACCTAACCTAACCTAACTCAGGTCCTAGAACGGATCCGCAAAACCGTCAACGCTAGGGACGAAGGGATACAGATTGACAGGATGAGGAAGGCTAAGGACAGGAAAGTGATTCTAGGCTGTAGTTCGAAAGTTGAGCTGGACAGGGTAAAGGAAAAGATAAAGAAAGGGGAAGGACGTTTCAGGATGGAGGATATAAAGAATAAGGATCCTCTAGTGATCCTAAAAAACGTCCTCAGTCACAACACCGACGAAGAGATCTTGAAAGCACTCAGATCCCAAAACCGAAACCTGATTGGGGATGTGAAGGGGGACTGCGCGCGCATGTCCGTGAAGTTCCGGAAGGGCGCGCGGAACGCACTCACATCGCACGTAGTGCTACAAGTCTCTCCAGAGCTGTGGAAGAGACTTACCCAACAGGGGTCGGTTCACATCGACGTCCAACGTGTGAGAGTCGAGGACCAATCCCCTCTAGTGCAGTGCTCGCGCTGCCTCGGTTATGGCCACGGGAGGCGGTTCTGCAGTGACCAGACTGACGTGTGCAGTCACTGTGGGGGTGCGCACCTCGGTAGGGACTGTGCCAAACGCTTGGCACAGGCGCCCCCCACGTGTTGCAACTGCGTCAGGTCGGGTCTCGATAGAGCCGACCATAATGCTTTTAGCGGCGAATGTCCGGTGAGGAGGAAGTGGGACGCCCTGGCGCGGACGGCGGTAGCGTATTGCTGAGGTTGTCCCCAGGGTAAGTGAGCAAAACGATCCCCCAGCAGGAGCACGGCCACTGCTCGTGGCCCAGGCTAATCTCCAGCGAAAGCAGTTAGCTACGCAGGAGATTATGCTGGAGGCCGCGAGCAGAAAAATGGCGTTCGCTCTACTCCAGGAGCCATACGTGGGCGCTCAAGGTAGGTTGAGGGACTACGGCGGCGCGAGGGTTTTCCAGTATGTAGGCGTGGACAATACTACGGTTAAGGCCGCTATTGTAGTATTTGACGATAACACCAAAGTCAAGCCATGTCCAAAGTTCACCACGACCAACATCTCAGTGGTGACCATATATGCTGGAGGCCGGGAAATCGCCGTGGTCTCCGTCTACTTTGAGCCGGATAAACCCATAGGGCCATACTTGGAACAACTGGGGAGGATCGTTAGCGAACTGGGTCCCACCAATGTCCTCATCGGCGGTGACTTCAACGCTAAAAGCATGTGGTGGGGCAGCGCGGGTACTGACGGCAGGGGAGAGGACCTAGCAGAATGCATAGGAGAATGGGGCCTCCAGGTGCTCAATGAAGGCGACGTACCCACGTTTGACACAATAAGGGGTGGTAAGCGCTATACAAGCTATGTGGACATAACATTATGCACAGAGGACCTTCTCGGCCAGGTGAACGATTGGCGGATCAGTGAAGGCCTTGTGAGCTCCGACCACAACACCATTTTATTTAACATCAATTTTGGCAAACTAGACCGGATTCAAATCAGTAGAACCACTCGGATTTTTAATACTAAAAAAGCTAATTGGGCCGAATTTAGTGATAAATTCGCCCAATTAAAATTAGATTCTAAATTTAATACCTGCAATATTGTAAATTTAAAAAACAAAAGAGAAATAGACGGAATAGTAGAAGATTACACTCAAGTCATTCTGGAAGCCTGTAATCAGAGCATACCTAAATTCAAAATTAATAGAAAGCCTACTATTCCATGGTGGTCTGATGAGCTAGCCTCACTGAGAAAGGCCATGGTCACCAGGAGGAGAAGGATCCGCTGGGCAGCAGCAGTCCGCAGGGATTTCGTCGTCGGAGAGTACCTGAAAGCAAAGGAAGAGTATGAGACAGCAGCAAAAAAGGCCCAAACTAACAGCTGGAAAGCATTCTGCGAACGACAAGCAAAAGAAACCGTTTGGGACGGCATTTATAGAGTGATAGGGCGAGTGTCGAAAAGAGAGGAAGATCTCCCCCTGAAGAAAGACGGAGTTACCCTTAGTCCAGAAGAATCGGCGAAGGTTTTGGCGGAAGTCTTCTACCCGGAGGACCGGGTGGAGGACGATAACGCAGAACACCAGCGGATTAGGGCAGAAGCTCATAGCATAAATGACGGATTAGCGGATAGTGATTATCACGATCCGCCATTTACCATGGATGAAACCTTGGCGGCTGTGAACAGCTTCAACCCTAAGAAAGCCCCCGGAGCAGATGGTCTAACAGCCGACATCTGCAAACAAGCTATCCTTAAGGATCCGGAGTTGTTCCTCGCACTGGCTAACAAATGCCTCGCAAATGGCCACTTCCCGACCATCTGGAAGGAGGCCACGGTCGTAGTTCTCCGTAAACCCGGAAAGGAGGACTACACACACGTTAAATCGTACAGACCGATAGGCTTGTTGCCGGTGCTGGGAAAGATTCTGGAGAAGATGGTAGTGGGAAGAGTGAAGTGGCATTTGCTACCTAGGATGAGTACACGCCAGTTTGGCTTTATGCCCCAAAGAGGCACGGAAGACTCCCTCTATACCCTACTCCAGTACATCAGGGGTAAAGTGAGTGACAAGAAAATTGTCACACTGATCTCACTGGATATAGAGGGAGCCTTCGACAGTGCTTGGTGGCCTGCCATTAAGGTCAGACTGGCGGAGGAAGGTTGTCCGAAAAATATAAGACGGTTAGTAAACAGCTACTTCGAGAGCCGTAGAGTTAAAGTTCGCTACGCCGGAGTAGAACACACGAGAACGACCACCAAGGGATGTGTACAAGGGTCTATTGGTGGTCCTATCATGTGGAACTTGCTCCTCGACCCACTGCTAAAGGAGCTCGACAAGCGGGGCTTTTACTGCCAAGCCTTTGCCGATGACGTTGTGTTAGTGTTTCATGGAGATGAGACACTAAAAATACAGAAACAGGCCAATGAGGCGCTAGCGTATGTGCGGGACTGGGGAGTTCGGAATAAGCTGAATTTCGCTCCACAGAAGACGAAGGCTATGGTCGTAACACGACGACTAAAGTACGACTCCCCAATCCTGCGCATGGGCGGAGTGGACATTGGCCTGTCGCACGAAATTAAAATACTGGGCCTGACTGTGGATGACAAATTGACTTTCAACACGCACGTCTCGGAAGTTTGTAGGAAGGCCATAGGCTTCTACAAACGACTGGCTACTGCAGCAAAGGTGCAGTGGGGACTGGGACCTGAAGTGGTGAAAACCCTGTATACGGCAGTCGTTGAACCCACGATACTATACGCGGCCAGTGCTTGGGCGCCAGCGAGCAATAAGATCGGGATACAGAAGAAGCTCGCTAGGGTTCAGCGGGGTTTTGCACAGAAGATGGTGAAGGGCTACAGGACCGTTTCGCTAAACTCGGCCCTGCTGCTTGCCGGGATCCTTCCGCTAGACATTCGTGTCCGAGAAGCGGCGCTGCTTTATGAAGTGAAAAAGGGACATACTCAGCAAGTGGTGGGTGACCGAGAGGTGGAATGTCCTGTGCCCTTTGCAACTTCGAAACACCCGGCTCACCGTAGAGCGTTGCAGTTCGAATGCGTGGTGAACGATGCAGAGCTGAACCTCAAGGCTGCAAATACCGTCAAGGTATTCACAGATGGCAGCAAAATTGGTGGTCAAGTCGGAGCATCGGTGTCCTTATGGGACGGCGATGCCGAGACGAAAGCCACCAAAATGAAGCTGGAATCGTTCTGCACCGTTTACCAGGCAGAGCTGCTCGCTCTGCGGAAAGCTGTGCAAATGGCCTTACAGGGCAGTCGTAAAGACTACAGCATCTTCTGCGATTCGAGGGCCGCGCTCGAGTCCGTCGCGAGCGGAAACTCCCTCCACCCCATTGCATTTGGCATCAACGATTTGTTGAGTAAGACCGTAGAGTGCGATAAAACCATTAACCTCTTTTGGGTTAAGGCGCACGTGGGGTTGGCTGGGAATGAGCGCGCAGACGAACTCGCTAAAGCAGCGGCCCAAACGCTGAAAAAGAAGCCCGACTATGACCTATGCCCCGTATCATTCGTCAAGCGACAGATCCGACAGGCGTCGATTGACGAGTGGAACGAGCGCTATCGGGCGGGAGAAACAGCTTCAGTGACCAAGCTGTTTTTCCCTGACGCCAGACAAGCATACAGCGTAATCCGGAAGATGCCAACGGACCCGGTTCTCACGCAGATTTTCACGGGTCATGGGGGATTCTCTGAGTACTTGAATCGCTTCAAGTGCAAGGAGAGCCCCTCATGCATCTGTGACCCAGCGGCCATTGAAGATGTTTTGCATGTGTTGACCGAATGCCCAGTATATCTGTATCAACGTATGAAGATAGAAAGCGAAATCGATATGAAAATCTGTAAAGATAACCTAAGCAGTATACTGGAGACCGGTGAAATAAGATGTAAATTTTTAAGATACTGTAGAGATATAGCATGTAAAGTGTTGAATAGGAATAAATAGACAGGGCAACTACTTAATATAATATGATATTATATAAACCTAGTTGCCAAGGAATGTGGTTTTGACGAAGAAGACATGCTATATCTAAACATGTGTAAATTTTACGATGTTTATTCTTTAACAAGTATGTAAATCTTTATGTTTTAATGTTTATATGATTTTGTGTACATACTTGTATTTTATTGTAAAATAGCAGTATCATGTAGTTGTCGGACGATTGTAATCGTTCAGATAGGTAGATTAACATCAGACGAAGCACTTTATGTGCGATATTTTTACTTTGTGTAACTTTTCATATTTTTCTAGTCGTTTTTAATAAATGTATGTTAGTCATTAAAAATTTTTTGTAGAAACAACCTCTGAACGGTATCGGAGGGACAAGTATTTTAAAAAAAAAAAAAAAAAAAAAAAAAAAAAAAAAAAAAAAAAAAAAAAAAAAAAAACCTAACCTAACCTAACCTAACCAGAGTCGCAAGCCACCCGTAGCCACGAGCGCATCGTTTTTCCCCCGCTCCGCAAGTTTTAAATCATTAAAATCGGAAAGTGGTGGAAAAAGTTCCCGAAAGTTCGCGAAAGTTTGCACAGCTTACCACCCCAGTGCAAGTGTTGCCGTGTGTAAAAATCGCGAGCTTAAAGCCGAAAACCGCGCTTTTCCGGGACGTTTAGTGTTTTCACTAAATTATAAAAAGTGAAAGTTGAGTGCGCTGCCTAAAGTAAATCGACGACGTAGTGTTTTTCCGGTGCAGTAGTGAAGATCTCAGTGGAGACCAGTGTCTGATCCAAGTTTTGGATTTTTCTCGTGTGTAGTTCTTGTGATATTACCAAAAATAGGTTTTCGTCACGCGGCAGAGAAGCCGAAGGAGACTTCCTTGACGGAAGGGCTACACACCATCAGACAGAGGAGAACTTCCCTTACCTGGTCATCCATTCAGAAACAATTTTGAACGTGAGTTGTGACAGCTATTTACATCTTGGTGGTTGGAAAATTTTGGTCACTTTTCAGAACCTTGTAGGAGCCGAAAACGATCTGTGACCCCTTAACATTTTTGTTAGACCTGAAGGGGCTGTTCATCAGGTATACTGGTGAGTAAAAATTTTTTGAATCCACCAGTATTTCGGTTTTTTGCAGGGCGAAAACCAACCAAGAGTAACTTTCAAGGCTACGTTGCAACTGCGTAATTGTTTGTATTGTGCCGGAATTGTAACACTGTGTGTGACTCCGTGTTCCTCTGTGCGTAGTAGCGAGTGCTGCGTAGTGGAAGTTTCCATCCTCAGTTGACAACAACAAGTGAGTCACCGCACGGCTTGCAGTCGGTGGATTTCGAGTAAACAACACCTACTCTCGAATAGACGGTTCTGGAAGTCCCTCTACAACTACCAGAGCCGATTCCACCTGACCCCTCGGTGACGTCACATTGTCGACGAGCGCGGACCCCGAAGGCCGAGCAGCTCCGAAGCCCAGTCTCCTTCCCGACCGATCTCCTTTCCCTTTCCCGACCCCGACCAAAACTCCCCCCCCCCCCCCAAAATTTTTACCCCCCCCCCACCCCCGCCTTCACCCCCTCGGAGGTGAAGATTCCCCCCCACTTCCCCGCAAATTTTTTGCCTCACCCCCTCCCGTCCTAACTTCCCCAGTATTGGGCTTGGAGACCCGTTTTAGGGTTCAAATTGTAGGTCTCTTCAAGGCCTACAATCCCTGCCCGGCCAAAGTCTCAAGTTGTACCCGGTTACTTTTCGGAAATTTTTCGGTTTTAAAAACTGTTTAAATTCTCAATATTAAATTCTAAATTTTACCCATTTTTAGGGCTTTTAACCGGTGCGACTCCGCACACGTCGCCCCGCACAGATACTAGGAACACAACATTTTAATTAATTTATTTTAAAATTTTAATTCTTGACTTAGGTTAAGTTAGCTTTAAGGTAGTTTTAAGACCTTTCCCCTGTGGGGAATTTTAAATTTTAAATTTTTGATTCAGCTTGCAGGCCACATACACCTGCAAGCTTAAAGTTTTATAAACTGACGCGTCCCTCTGAAAGATCCGACAACAATATTATTATTAGAACCACCGCGACTCGTTACTGCTTTGGAAATCTGTGTGTGTACACATTTGAGGGCTATTTACACCCTCAAGTGTTGACCTGTCCTGTCGAAAAGTAATCCTTGGCGATACCCTCAGCGCCTAAGATGTTCGGGTTCAGAACTCCCGCAAAGGAGATGGAACCCAGAGCAGTCCGCCGAAGCGCTACGCCCGACAACACCAGCCCAACGGAAGCGAACGGCACCAAAGTCGCGCGGGCCAGGCGCAGCATCGAGTCGCAGATTGAGAAATCTGCGGAGCCGGTGCTGGCAGGGCCGTCGCGGCAGAGGGCTACGTTGACGCAACCGGAGGGCAAGGGTACGGGCCAGGCGAAGAAAGCGGCGGATATTACCAGCGTGGCTGAGCGACCTCAGCAAGTTGCGGCACCCACCACCTTTGCCAATCGCACCGCAGAGGCAAAAGCTTGCCTCATGCGGATCAAGTTGTCGATTGGCAACAGCCGCAATCTCAAGACTGAGATTAAGAACGAGGTCACGAATGCCACCGAAAGGCTATTCAAGCTGGTGAAGGAAGCTGAGGAAGGGAGAAAGCATAAAGAAGTGGAAAGTACAGAAACGAGAACACCTAAGGAGAAAGAGGACAACACTTTGAGGAAGGATGATCATAGCAGGATAACAGGAGAGCAGGAGCTCATCAAGAAAATTGATGAGCATAGTGAGCTGCTCAGGAGAAATAAAGAAGAGATGGCGGCGTTGACGGAAGCGATCCGACAACAGAAAGAGGACTGGGACCAGCGACAGAGCTACGCCAGCGTTCTTACGGGACCCCCGAGGCCGAGACCGAACCAGGCAGCAATGCACTCGGTGGTCATAGCCTCGGAGGATAAGAACGAGACGGGCGAGCAGGTCCTAGAACGGATCCGCAAAACCGTCAACGCCAGGGATGAAGGAATACAAATCGACAGGATTAGAAAGGCTAAGGACAGAAAGGTGATTTTAGGCTGCAATTCAAAAGTTGAGCTGGACAGGGTAAAGGAAAGGATTAAGAAAGGGGACGGACGTTTCAAGGTAGAAGATGTGAAAAATAAGGATCCTTTAGTGATCTTGAGAAACGTCCTCAGTCACAACACCGACGAAGAGATCTTGAAAGCACTCAGATCCCAAAACCGAAACCTGATTGGGGATGTGAAGGGGGACTGCGCGCGCATGTCCGTGAAGTTCCGGAAGGGCGCGCGGAACGCACTCACATCGCACGTAGTGCTACAAGTCTCTCCAGAGCTGTGGAAGAGACTTACCCAGCAGGGGTCGGTTCACATCGACGTCCAACGCGTGAGAGTCGAGGACCAATCCCCTCTAGTGCAGTGCTCGCGCTGCCTCGGTTATGGCCACGGGAGGCGGTTCTGTGGTGACCAGACTGACGTGTGCAGTCACTGTGGGGGTGCGCACCTCGGTAGGGACTGTGCCAAACGCTTGGCACAGGCGCCCCCCACGTGTTGCAACTGCGTCAGGTCGGGTCTCGACAGAGCCGACCATAATGCTTTTAGCGGCGAATGTCCGGTGAGGAGGAAGTGGGACGCCCTGGCGCGGACGGCGGTAGCGTATTGCTGAGGTTGTCCCCAGGGTAAGTGAGCAAAACGATCCCCTAGCAGGAGCACGGCCACTGCTCGTGGCCCAGGCTAATCTCCAGCGAAAGCAATTGGCTACGCAGGAGATTATGCTGGAGGCCGCGAGCAGAAAAATGGCGTTCGCTCTACTCCAGGAGCCATATGTGGGCGCTCAAGGTAGGGTGAGGGACTACGGCGGCGCGAGGGTTTTCCAGTATGCAGGCGTGGACAATACTACGGTTAAGGCCGCTATTGTAGTATTTGACGATAACACCAAAGTCAAGCCATGTCCAAAGTTCACCACGACCAACATCTCAGTGGTGACCATATATACTGGAGGCCGAGAAATCGCCGTGGTCTCCGTCTACTTTGAGCCGGATAAACCCATAGGGCCATACTTGGAACAACTGGGGAGGATCGTTAGCGAACTGGGTCCCACCAACGTCCTCATCGGCGGTGACTTCAATGCTAAAAGCATGTGGTGGGGCAGCGCGGGTACTGACGGCAGGGGAGAGGACCTAGCAGAATGCATAGGAGAATGGGGCCTCCAGGTGCTCAATGAAGGCGACGTACCCACGTTTGACACAATAAGGGGTGGTAAGCGCTATACAAGCTATGTGGACATAACATTATGCACAGAGGACCTTCTCGGCCAGGTGAACGACTGGCGGATCAGTGAAGGCCTTGTGAGCTCCGACCACAACACCATTTTATTTAACATCAACTTTGGCAAACTTGATCAGATACAAATTAGTAGAACTACTCGGATTTTTAACACTAAAAAAGCTAATTGGGCTGAATTTAGTGATAAATTCGCCCAATTAAAACTAGATTCAAAATTTAATATCAGCAACATTGGAAATTTAAAAAACAAAAGAGAAATAGACGGAATAGTAGAAGATTACACGCAAGTAATTCTGGAAGCCTGTAAACAGAGCATACCAAAATTCAAAATTAATAGGAAACCTACTATTCCATGGTGGTCTGATGAGCTAGCCTCACTGAGAAAGGCCATGGTCGCCAGGAGGAGAAGGATCCGCTGGGCAGCAGCAGTCCGCAGGGATTTCGTCGTCGGAGAGTACCTGAAAGCAAAGGAAGAGTATGAGACAGCAGCTAAAAAGGCCCAAACCAACAGCTGGAAAGCATTCTGCGAACGACAAGCAAAAGAAACCGTTTGGGACGGCATTTATAGAGTGATAGGGCGAGTGTCGAAAAGAGAGGAAGATCTCCCCCTGAAGAAAGACGGAGTTACCCTTAGTCCAGAAGAATCGGCGAAGGTTTTGGCGGAAGTCTTCTACCCGGAGGACCGGGTGGAGGACGACAACGCAGAACACCAGCGGATTAGGGCAGAAGCTCATAGCATAAATGACGGATTAGCGGATAGTGATTATCACGATCCGCCATTTACCATGGATGAAACCTTGGCGGCTGTGAACAGCTTCAACCCTAAGAAAGCCCCCGGAGCAGATGGTCTAACAGCCGACATCTGCAAACAAGCTATCCTTAAGGATCCGGAGTTGTTCCTCGCACTGGCTAACAAATGCCTCGAAAATGGCCACTTCCCGACCATCTGGAAGGAGGCCACGGTCGTAGTTCTCCGTAAACCCGGCAAGGAGGACTACACACACGTTAAATCGTATAGACCGATAGGCTTGTTGCCGGTGCTGGGAAAGATTCTGGAGAAGATGGTAGTGGGAAGAGTGAAGTGGCATCTGCTACCTAGGATGAGTACACGACAGTTTGGCTTTATGCCCCAAAGAGGCACGGAAGACTCCCTCTATACCCTACTCCAGTACATCAGGGGTAAAGTGAGTGACAAGAAAATTGTCACACTGATCTCACTGGATATAGAGGGAGCCTTCGACAGTGCTTGGTGGCCTGCCATTAAAGTCAGACTGGCGGAGGAAGGTTGTCCGAAAAACATAAGACGGCTAGTAGACAGCTACTTCGAGAGCCGTAGAGTCAAAGTTCGCTACGCCGGAGTAGAACACATGAGAACGACCACCAAGGGATGTGTACAAGGATCTATTGGTGGTCCTATCATGTGGAACTTGCTCCTCGACCCACTGCTAAAGGAGCTCGACAAGCGGGGCTTTTACTGCCAAGCCTTTGCCGATGACGTTGTGTTAGTGTTTCACGGAGATGAGACACTAAAAATACAGAAACAGGCCAATGAGGCGCTAGCGTATGTGCGGGATTGGGGAGTTCGGAATAAGCTGAATTTCGCTCCTCAGAAGACGAAGGCTATGGTCGTAACACGACGACTAAAGTACGACTCCCCAATCCTGCGCATGGGCGGAGTGGACATTGGCCTGTCACATGAAATTAAAATACTGGGCCTGACTGTGGATGACAAATTAACATTCAACACGCACGTCTCGGAAGTTTGTAGAAAGGCTATAGGCTTCTACAAACGACTGGCTACTGCAGCAAAGGTGCAGTGGGGACTGGGACCTGAAGTGGTGAAAACCCTGTATACGGCAGTCGTTGAACCCACGATACTATATGCGGCCAGTGCTTGGGCGCCAGCGAGCAATAAGATCGGGATACAGAAGAAGCTCGCTAGGGTTCAACGGCGTTTTGCACAAAAAATGGTAAAGGGCTACAGGACCGTTTCACTAAACTCGGCCCTGCTGCTTGCCGGGATCCTCCCGCTAGACATTTGTGTCCGAGAAGCGGCGCTTCTTTATGAAGTGAAAAAAGGACATACTCAGCAAGTGGTGGGTGACCGGGAGGTGGAATGTCCTGTGCCCTTTGCTATTTTGAAACACCCGGCTCACCGTAGAGCGTTGCAGTTCGAATGCGTGGTGAACGATGCAGAGCTGAACCTAAAGGCTGCCAGTACCGTTAAGGTTTATACGGATGGCAGCAAAATTGGTGGCCAAGTCGGAGCATCGGTGTCCTTATGGGACGGCGATGCCGAGACGAAAGCCACCAAAATGAGACTGGAATCATTCTGCACCGTTTACCAGGCAGAGCTGCTCGCTATGCGGAAAGCTGTGCAAATGGCCTTACAGGGCAATCGTAAAAACTACAGCATCTTTTGTGATTCGAGGGCCGCGCTCGAGTCCGTCGCGAGCGGAAACTCCCTCCACCCCATTGCATTTGGCATCAACGATTTGTTGAGTAAGACCGTAGAGTGCGAAAAAACTATTAACCTCTTTTGGGTTAAGGCGCACGTGGGAGTGGTTGGGAACGAGCGCGCAGACGAGCTCGCTAAAGCAGCGGCCCAAACGCTGAAAAAGAAGCCCGACTATGACCTATGCCCCGTATCATTCGTCAAGCGACAGATCCGACAGGCGTCGATTGACGAGTGGAACGAGCGCTATCGGGCGGGAGAAACAGCTTCAGTGACCAAGCTGTTTTTCCCTGACGCCAGACAAGCATACAGCGTAATCCGGAAGATGCCAACGGACCCGGTTCTCACGCAAGTTTTCACGGGTCATGGGGGATTCTCTGAGTACTTGAATCGCTTCAAGTGCAAGGAGAGCCCCTCATGCATCTGTGACCCAGCGGCCATTGAAGATGTTTTGCATGTGTTGACCGAATGCCCAGTATATCTGTATCAACGTCTGAAAGTAGAAAATGAAATCGAAATGCAAATTTGTAAAGATAACCTAAGCAGTATACTGGAGACCGGTGAAATAAGATCAAAATTTTTAAGATACTGTAGAGATATAGCATGTAAAGTGTTGAATAGGAACAAATAGATGGGGCAACTACTTAATATAATATAAGATTATATAAACCTAGTTGCCAAGGAATGTGGTTTTGACGAAGAAGACATGCTATATCCAAAAATGAGTAAATTTTACAATGTTGACTCTTTACAAGTATGTAAATTTCTATGTTTTAATGTGTATATGATATTGTGTACATACCTGTATTCTTATTGTATAATAGTAGTATCTTGTAGTTGTCGGATGACTGTAATCGTTCAGATAGGTAGTTAGATTAGCATCAGACGAAGCACTTTATGTGTGATATTTTTACTTGTGTAACTTTTATTTTTTCTAGTCGTTTTTAACGAATGTATGCTAATCATTAAATTTATGTAGCAAAAACCTCTGAACGGTATCGGAGGGACAAGTATTTAAAAAAAAAAAAAAAAAAAAAAAAACCTAACCTAACCTAACCTAACCTAACCTAACCTAACCTAACCTAACCAGAGTCGCAAGCCACCCGCAGCCACGAGCGCATCGTTTTTCCCCCGCTCCGCAAGTTTTAAATCATTAAAATCGGAAAGTGGTGGAAAAAGTTCCCGAAAGTTCGCGAAAGTTTGCACAGCTTACCACCCCAGTGCAAGTGTTGCCGTGTGTAAAAATCGCGAGCTTAAAGCCGAAAACCGTGCTTTTCCGGGACTTTTAGTGTTTTCACTAAATTATAAAAAGTGAAAGTTGAGTGCGCTGCCAAAAGTAGATCGACGACGTAGTGTTTTTCCGGTGCAGTAGTGAAGATCTCAGTGGAGACCAGTGTCTGATCCAAGCTTTGGATTTTTTGCGTGTGTAGTTCCAGTGATATTGCCAAAAATTGGTTTTGGTCACGCGGCAGAGAAGCCGAAGGAGACTTCCTTGACGGAAGGGCTACACACCATTGGACAGAGGAGAGCTTCCCTTACCTGGTCATCCATTCAGAAGCAAATTTGAACGTGAGTTGTGACAGTTGTTTGCATCTTGGTGGCGGAAAAATTTTTGGTCACTTTTCAGAACCCTGTAGGAGCCGAAAACGATCTGTGACCCCTTAACATTTTTGTTAGACCTGAAGGGGCAGTTCATCAGGTATACTGGTGTGTAGAAATTTTTTGAATCCGCCAGTATTTCGACTTTTTGCAGGGCGAAAACCAACCGAGAGTAAACTACAAGGTCGCGACGTAACTGCGTAATTGCTTGTACTGTGCCGGAATTGTAACACTGTGTGTGACTCCGTGTTCCGCTGTGCGTTGTAGCGAGTGCTGCGTAGTGGAGGTTTCCATCCTCGGTTGACAACAACAAGTGAGTCACCGCACGGCTTGCAGTCGGTGGATTTCGGGTAAACAACACCTACTCTCGAATAGACGGTTCTGGAAGTCTCTCTACAACTACCAGAGCCGATTCCACCTGACCCCTCGGTGACGTCACGTTGTCGACGAGCGAGGACCCAGAAGGCCGAGCAGCTCCGAAGCCCAGTCTCCTTCCCGACCGATCTCCTTCCCCTTCCCCGACCCCGACCAAAACTCCCACCCCCCAAAAATTTTTTCCCCCCCCCCCCCCCCCCCCCCCGCCTTCACCCCCTCGGAGGTGAAGATTCCCCCCCACTTCCCCGCAAATTTTTTGCCTCACCCCCTCCCGTCCTAACTTCCCCAGTATTGGGCTTGGAGACCCGTTTTAGGGTTCAAATTGTAGGTCTCCTCAAGGCCTACAATCCCTGCCCGGCAGAACTTGTCCGCACACGTCGCCCCGCACGGTTACCTGGAACACAAATTTTTAAATTAATTTATTTTAAAATTTTAAATCTTTGACATAGGTTAAGCTAGTTTTAAGTTAGATTTAGGACCTTTCCCCTGTGGGGAATTTTAAACTTTTTAAATTTTGTTTTACTCAGCTTGCAGGCCACATACACCTGCAAGCTTAAAGTTTTATAAACTGACGCGTCCCTCTGAAAGATCCGACAACAATATTATTATTAGAACCACCGTGACTCGTTACTGCTTGGGAAATCTGTGTTTGCATTTGAGGGCTATTTACACCCTCAAGTGTTGACTCGTCCTGTCAAATAGTAACCCTTGGCGATACCCTCAGCGCCCAAAATGTTCGGGTTCAGAACTCCCGCAAAGGAGGCGGAATCCCGAGCAGTCCGCCGCAGCGCAACGCCCGACGAGACCAGCCCAAAGGATGCGACCGGCACCAAAGTCGCGCAGGCCAGGCGCAGCATCGAGTCGCAGATTGAAAGATCTGCGGATCCGGTGCTGGCAGGGCCATCGCGGCAGAGGGCTACGGTAACGCAACCGGAGGGCAAGGGTACGGGCCAGGCGAAGAAAGCGGCGGATGTTACCAGCGTGGCTGAGCGACCTCAGCAAGTTGCGGCACCCACCACCTTCGCCAATCGCACCGCAGAGGCAAAGGCTTGCCTCATGCGGATCAAGTTGTCGATTGGCAACAGCCGCAATCTCAAAACTGAGATCAAAAACGAGGTCACGAACGCCACCGAAAGACTGTTCAAGCTGGTAAAGGAAGCTGAGGAAGGGAGAAAGTGTAAGGAAGGGGAACGCACTGAGAAGATAACACCTAAGGAGAAGGACGACAATACAGTGAGGAAGGATGATGATTGTAGGAGAATAGGAGAGCAGGAGCTCATCAAAAAGATTGATGAGCACAGCGAGATGCTCAGGCGAAACAAGGAAGAGATGGCGGCGTTGACGGAAGCGATCCGAAAACAGAAAGAGGACTGGGACCAAAGACAAAGCTACGCCAGCGTTCTTACGGGAACCCCGAGGCCGAGGCCGAACCAGGCAGCAATGCACTCGGTGGTCATAGCCTCGGAGGACAAGAACGAGACGGGCGAGCAGGTCCTAGAACGGATCCGCAAAACCGTCAACGCTAGGGACGAAGGGATACAGATTGACAGGATGAGGAAGGCTAAGGACAGGAAAGTGATTTTAGGCTGTAGTTCGAAAGTTGAGCTGGACAGGGTAAAGGAAAAGATAAAGAAAGGGGAAGGACGTTTCAGGATGGAGGATATAAAGAATAAGGATCCTCTAGTGATCCTAAAAAACGTCCTCAGTCACAACACCGACGAAGAGATCTTGAAAGCACTCAGATCCCAAAACCGAAACCTGATTGGGGATGTGAAGGGGGACTGCGCGCGCATGTCCGTGAAGTTCCGGAAGGGCGCGCGGAACGCACTCACATCGCACGTAGTGCTACAAGTCTCTCCAGAGCTGTGGAAGAGACTTACCCAGCAGGGGTCGGTGCACATCGACGTCCAACGGGTGAAGGTCGAGGACCAATCCCCTCTAGTGCAGTGTTCGCGCTGCCTCGGATATGGCCACGGGAGGCGGTTTTGTGGGGACCAGACTGACGTGTGCAGTCATTGTGGGGGTGCGCACCTGGGTAGGGACTGTGCCAAACGCTTGGCACAGGCGCCCCCCACATGTTGCAACTGCGTCAGGTCGGGTCTCGATAGAGCCGACCATAATGCTTTTAGCGGCGAATGTCCGGTGAGGAGGAAGTGGGACGCCCTGGCGCGGACAGCGGTAGCGTATTGCTGAGGTTGTCCCCAGGGTAAGTGAGCAAACTGATCCCCCAGCAGGAGCACGGCCACTGCTCGTGGCCCAGGCTAATCTCCAGCGAAAGCAGTTGGCTACGCAGGAGATTATGCTGGAGGCCGCGAGCAGAAAAATGGCGTTCGCTCTACTCCAGGAGCCATATGTGGGTGCTCAAGGTAGGGTGAGGGACTACGGCGGCGCGAGGGTTTTCCAGTATGCAGGCGTGGACAATACTACGGTTAAGGCCGCTATTGTAGTATTTGACGATAACACCAAAGTCAAGCCATGTCCAAAGTTCACCACGACCAACATCTCAGTGGTGACCATATATACTGGAGGCCGGGAAATCGCCGTGGTCTCCGTCTACTTTGAGCCGGATAAACCCATAGGGCCATACTTGGAACAACTGGGGAGGATCGTTAGCGAACTGGGTCCCACCAATGTCCTCATCGGCGGTGACTTCAATGCTAAAAGCATGTGGTGGGGTAGCGCGGGTACTGACGGCAGGGGAGAGGACCTAGCAGAATGCATAGGAGAATGGGGCCTCCAGGTGCTCAATGAAGGCGACGTACCCACGTTTGACACAATAAGGGGTGGTAAGCGCTATACAAGCTATGTGGACATAACATTATGCACAGAGGACCTTCTCGGCCAGGTGAACGATTGGCGGATCAGTGAAGGCCTTGTGAGCTCCGACCACAACACCATTTTATTTAACATCAATTTTGGCAAACTAGATCAGATTAAAATTAGTAGAACCACTCGGATTTTTAATACTAAAAAAGCTAATTGGGCCGAATTTAGTGATAAATTCGCCCAATTAAAATTAGATTCTAAATTTAATACCTGCAATATTGTAAATTTAAAAAACAAAAGAGAAATAGACGGAATAGTAGAAGATTACACTCAAGTCATTCTGGAAGCCTGTAATCAGAGCATACCTAAATTCAAAATTAATAGAAAGCCTACTATTCCATGGTGGTCTGATGAGCTAGCCTCACTGAGAAAGGCCATGGTCACCAGGAGGAGAAGGATCCGCTGGGCAGCAGCAGTCCGCAGGGACTACGTCGTCGGAGAGTACCTGAAAGCAAAGGAAGAGTATGAGACAGCAGCTAAAAGGGCCCAAACAAACAGTTGGAAAGCATTCTGCGAACGACAAGCAAAAGAAACCGTTTGGGACGGCATTTATCGCGTGATAGGGCGAGTGTCGAAAAGAGAGGAAGATCTCCCCCTGAAGAAAGATGGAGTTACCCTTAGTCCAGAGGAATCGGCGAAGGTGTTGGCGGAAGTCTTCTACCCGGAGGACCGGGTGGAGGACGATAACGCAGAACACCAGCGGATTAGGGCAGAAGCTCATAGCATAAATGACGGATTAGCGGATAGTGATTATCACGATCCGCCATTTACCATGGATGAAACCTTGGCGGCTGTGAACAGCTTCAACCCTAAGAAAGCCCCCGGAGCAGATGGTCTAACAGCCGACATCTGCAAACAAGCTATCCTTAAGGATCCGGAGTTGTTCCTCGCACTGGCCAACAAATGCCTCGCAAATGGCCACTTCCCGACCATCTGGAAGGAGGCCACGGTCGTAGTTCTCCGTAAACCCGGAAAGGAGGACTACACACACGTTAAATCGTACAGACCGATAGGCTTGTTGCCGGTGCTGGGAAAGATTCTGGAGAAGATGGTAGTGGGAAGAGTGAAGTGGCATCTGCTACCTAGGATGAGTACACGACAGTTTGGCTTTATGCCCCAAAGAGGCACGGAAGACTCCCTCTATACCCTACTCCAGTACATCAGGGGTAAAGTGAGTGACAAGAAAATTGTCACACTGATCTCACTGGATATAGAGGGAGCCTTCGACAGTGCTTGGTGGCCTGCCATTAAGGTCAGACTGGCGGAGGAAGGTTGTCCGAAAAATATAAGACGGTTAGTAGACAGCTACTTCGAGAGCCGTAGAGTTAAAGTTCGCTACGCCGGAGTAGAACACGCGAGAACGACCACCAAGGGATGTGTACAAGGGTCTATTGGTGGTCCTATCATGTGGAACTTGCTCCTCGACCCACTACTAAAGGAGCTCGACAAACGGGGCTTTTACTGCCAAGCCTTTGCCGATGACGTTGTGTTAGTGTTTCACGGAGATGAGACACTAAAAATACAGAAACAGGCCAATGAGGCGCTAGCGTATGTGCGGGACTGGGGAGTTCGGAATAAGCTGAATTTCGCTCCTCAGAAGACGAAGGCTATGGTCGTAACACGACGACTAAAGTACGACTCCCCAATCCTGCGCATGGGCGGAGTGCACATTGGCCTGTCGCACGAAATTAAAATACTGGGCCTGACTGTGGATGACAAATTGACTTTCAACACGCACGTCTCGGAAGTTTGTAGGAAGGCTATAGGCTTCTACAAACGACTGGCTACTGCAGCAAAGGTGCAGTGGGGACTGGGACCTGAAGTAGTGAAAACCCTGTATACGGCAGTCGTTGAACCCACGATATTATATGCGGCCAGTGCTTGGGCGCCAGCGAGTAATAAGATCGGTATACAAAAGAAGCTCGCTAGGGTTCAGCGGGGTTTTGCACAGAAAATGGTAAAGGGCTACAGGACCGTTTCGCTAAACTCGGCCCTGCTGCTTGCCGGGATCCTTCCGCTAGACATTCGTGTCCGAGAAGCGGCGCTTCTTTATGAAGTGAAAAAGGGACATACTCAGCAAGTAGTGGGTGACCGAGAGGTGGAATGTCCTGTGCCCTTTGCTATTTCGAAACACCCGGCTCACCGTAGAGCGTTGCAGTTCGAATGCGTGGTGAACGATGCAGAGCTGAACCTCAAGGCTGCGAATACCGTAAAGGTATTCACTGACGGCAGCAAACTTGGTGGCCAAGTCGGAGCATCAGTGTCCTTATGGGACGGCGATGCCGAGACGAAAGCCACCAAAATGAGACTGGAATCGTTCTGCACCGTTTACCAGGCAGAGCTGCTCGCTCTGCGGAAAGCTGTGCAAATGGCCTTACAGGGCAATCGTAAAAACTACAGCATCTTTTGTGATTCGAGGGCCGCGCTCGAGTCCGTCGCGAGCGGAAACTCCCTCCACCCCATTGCATTTGGCATCAACGATTTGTTGAGTAAGTCCGTAGAGTGCGATAAAACCATTGGCCTCTTTTGGGTCAAGGCGCACGTGGGAGTGGTTGGGAATGAGCGCGCAGACGAACTCGCTAAAGCAGCGGCCCAAACGCTGAAAAAGAAGCCCGACTATGACCTATGCCCCGTATCATTCGTCAAGCGACAGATCCGACAGGCGTCGATTGACGAGTGGAACGAGCGCTATCGGGCGGGAGAAACAGCTTCAGTGACCAAGCTGTTTTTCCCTGACGCCAGACAAGCATACAGCGTAATCCGGAAGATGCCAACGGACCCGGTTCTCACGCAGATTTTCACGGGTCATGGGGGATTCTCTGAGTACTTGAATCGCTTCAAGTGCAAGGAGAGCCCCTCATGTATCTGTGACCCAGCGGCCATTGAAGATGTTTTGCATGTGTTGACCGAATGCCCAGTATATCTGTATCAACGTCTGAAAGTAGAAAACGAAATCGAAATGAAAATTTGTAAAGATAACCTAAGCAGTATACTGGAGACCGGTGAAATAAGATGTAAATTTTTAAGATACTGTAGGGATATAGCATGTAAAGTGTTGAATAGGAACAAATAGATGGGGCAACTACTTAATATAATATGATATTATATAAACCTAGTTGCCAAGGAATGTGGTTTTGACGAAGAAGACATGCTATATCTAAAACGTGTTAATTTTACAATGTTTTTTTTTTTACTCTCTAACAAGTATGTAAGTTTGTATGTTTTAAATTTTTATATATGATTTTGTGTACATACTTGTATTTTTATTGTGAAATAGTAGTATCTTGTAGTTGTCGGACGATTGTAATCGTTCAGATAGGTAGATTAACATCAGACGAAGCACTTTATGTGCGATATTTTTACATTTGTAACTTTTTATTTTTCTAGTCGTTTTTAAGACAATGTATGTTAATCATTAAATTTTTGTAGAAACATCCTCTGAACGGTATCGGAGGGACAAGTATTTTAAAAAAAAAAAAAAAAAAAAAAAAAAAAACCTAACCTAACCTAACCTAACCTAACCTAACCTAACCTAACCTTTTTTTTTTTTTTTTTTTTTTTTTTTTTTTTTTTTTTTTTTTTTTTGGTATCGGGTTGGAAAATCCTCATGGACATCCTCCGCCCGGGGGAGGCGCGGAGGGGACTGTCAGACTCTTACTGACTAAAAACCAACCCGTGTTCCTCTCGTACCCGTGTGTCGGAGGGTCGGGTATCGCCGAAGCATTCGTCGCAACCCCCCGACGGGTATTGGCCCGCCATAGTCGGGCGGGCCCCGTCACCCACTGCGGCCGTCACCCCGGCCGCAGGACTCCACTACGAGGCGCGCGCGGAACACGACGCCGCCGCCTCAAGGCCTGCTGCTGGTCGGACGACAAGACGCCCCGAGTCTGCCGTCCACAGGCCGCGCCCTACGGTGGCCGGAAATCTGCCACCCTACGACGCCCAGTGCGTCTGCTGCGGGAGGGGAGAGAGGAGGCAGCCTCTCTCTCCCTTTCCGCCACCTCCTTTGCGAGCATGACGGCCTCGCAGAAGGTGGCGACAGCTCTCCACCCTGACTTGCTCCCGACCATTGTAGCCACAACAGCCGAGAGCGAGAGGTTTCCCGCAGCACCTACGGCCGCGACCAAGTCACGGCGCTGCACAGCCCAAGCTGGGCACTCCGCCAACGTGTGCAACGCCGTATCGTCGCGGCGATCTTCACAATGGTGGCACTGGGACGTCGGCTCCCGGCCTAGTCGACACAGGTACTTCCCGAAACACCCATGTCCGGTAAGCACCTGCGTCAGCCGGAAGCTTAGGGCGCCGTGGCTCCTATTGAGCCACTCCTCAAGAACGGGCCTTACCGCCGCTATAGCGGCGTGCCCCGCCGTGGGTAGCGCTAGGCGCATCTGCCACTCCGCCACTAAGACCTGGCGGAGCTCGGCCCTGCGTGAACCTAACCTAACCTAACCTAACCTAACCAGGAGAGCCCCTCATGCATCTGTGACCTAGCGGCCATTGAAGATGTTTTGCATGTGTTGACCGAATGCCCAGTATATCTGTATCAACGTCTGAAAGTAGAAAACGAAATCGAAATGAAAATTTGTAAAGATAACCTAAGCAGTATACTGGAGACCGGTGAAATAAGATGTAAATTATTAAGATACTGTAGGGATATAGCATGTAAAGTGTTGAATAGGAACAAATAGATGGGGCAACTACTTAATATAATATAAGATTATATAAACCTAGTTGCCAAGGAATGTGTTTTGACGAAGAAGACATGCTATATTTAAAAACGTGTAAATTTTACAATGTTTTTACTCTCTAACAAGTATGTAAATCTCTGTTTTAATGTTTATGATATTGTCTAAGCCCAGCCGCCGGATCCTACCCACGACGTGCGCGACACCAGCAGTCGCGCGTATGGCCGCCTGCCGGTACGTCTTTCCACGCGCTGTGACAAGCGTATCGTCGGCGTAACAAATGACGCCGACGCCGTGGATAAGCGCACCGCGCAGAGCCCAGTCGTACCCCACGTTCCACAGGAGCGGCCCCAACACCGACCCCTGCGGAACGCCGCACGACGTCTCTCGCCGACACCACTCTTCTCGACCCGGGTACACCACCGATCTTTCCGACAAATAGGCCCCGACAATGCGTTGGAGGTAGCGCGGCACCCCGTGGTACCGGAGTGCCTCTCTGATGGCATTCCAGGGCAAGGTGTTGAAGGCGTTGGCGATGTCGAGCGACACCGCCAAGACCACCACACCCCGGGTGACTGCCTCCTCCGCAAGGACCCTCACGCGCATGATTGCGTCCACCGTGGAGCGCCCCTGGCGGAAACCAAATTGGTTGTCCGCCAAATCCGGGCCCACCCTGGTCATGTGCTGGACGAGGCGGCTAGCGATGATTCGCTCGAAAATCTTGCACACCTCGTCCAGCAACACGATGGGCCTATACGCAGATGGTGAGTCTGCGGGGCGCCCCTCCTTCTTGAGCAGGACCAGCTTTCCGGTCTTCCACCGGCTTGGAAACTGGCCCCGCTCCAAACATGCGCTCAAGAGCCCCGCTAGTCGGGGCCAGAGAGCCTCCATGGCCAGGACCCATGCACGGCCTGGAATGCCGTCGGGCCCTGGGGCGGTGTTCCTGATGCGAGCCACCGCCACTCTCAAATCTACCCGGGTCACTTCGGGCACGTCGTCGTCAATGTCGTCTTCCGCGTCGGGCACATTGCGAGGCGGAACCATAGCCGGTGGTGTGTGCTCCGGTCTCGTCGGAAACAACGCACACACCACCTCCTCCAGCAGCTGCGGCTGAAGACTCCGGGACAGTGGGGGAGCCCGTTGGCGCAACTTGCCCCGCACCATAAGATAGGGGCGTCCCCACGGCTCTCGGTCCAGAGTCTCCAGCAACTCCTTGTTGGCCTGGGCCTTTGCCCGGACGATGGCCAGCTGGAGGGCGCTCTTCGCCTCTCTGTAGCGATTGTACAGTTCCGCCTCTTCCTGTTCGGCCGCCGCTGTAAAGGGGCGGCGGCGTCTTCTTCGGCACCTAGCGTACCGGCGTCGCACCTGCACACAAGCGATGCGCAGCTGCGCGATCGACTGCGACCACCAGTACACTTGGCGCCTGGAAGGTAACGGCCGGACTCGGGGCATGCCAGCGTCGCAAATGTGCGACATGCTCTCCCGGAACCACTCCGCCTCCTCGTCGATGTTGTTGGGCCTGTCTGGAGAGTCCAGCCAGGCCTTGACGATAGAGGCATCCAGGAGAGCCTCCCTGTCCAGCCGCTTCAGTGCCCAACGCGGGCCGTCTCCAACGCCCACCGGGGCCGCTTGGACCGGCCCAACCGAGGTCTGGGCGGAGACGCTAAATCGAATGTATCGATGATCAGACAGCGTCTCCACCCCCTCCAGGACGTGCCAGTCCTGGACGGTGCGCGCGAGAGCGGGGCTAGCGAAGGAAAGGTCCACTATCGACCCACCCCACATCCGCACGCACGTCTGAACGGAACCCCGGTTCAGGAGAAGCAGGCCCTGCTCGACCGCCCACTCCTCCACTAACTCGCCCCGCGCGTCCGTAGCCGGGGAACCCCAAGCCCTAGATTGGGCATTGAAGTCCCCGAGGACGATCACGGGACGAGGACGGCTACGACTGACGACCGTGCCCAACTCCAATATGATATCCTCCATGTCGGCGAGAGAAAGGCTGGGGGCGAAATACACCCCCGCGACCATAAGATTCCCCCAAACTGCCGCGACATAGCCCCGCCCTCGGGTGACGGCCTCGAAGGGAAGGGTGTCGGCGGCAGACCTCAAAAGCAGTGCCACCGAGCGGTTCGTGTCGCACACCCAGTCATCCCTGGGTGGCACGAAATACGGCTCGGCGACAACTGCCACATCGATCGACCACTGCGCCATGCTCTGGAGCAAGAGATCCTGAGCCCTGGCGCAGTGGTTTATGTTGGCTTGGAGGAGACGACGTAGGGCCATTATTGTGTGTCCATGGCCGTTGTCTCCTCCCCAGCCCTCGGCGGATGTTCTGCCGCAACCGGCGGGTGAACCGGCTGCGAGGAGCTGGTTGCCTTCTTGGACGCATCCGTGACTCTAGCCGGTGGATGAGCCGGCTGTCTCCTGGCATTCTTCTTGGTCCTGGCGCAGGCCTTTGACCCGGTCCGATGGTCGGCTGGCTTGCCAGATGCCGCACAGATGACGCAGTGCGGCGTGGCAGTGCAAGTGCCAGCCTTATGACCGGGCTGACCGCAGCGGAAACATAATTGGCTGCGGTCTACCCCAGCGGTGCACCGTGCCCCCGCATGTCCTTCTTCCAGACAGCGGTAGCACCGATAGGGCTTGGGCGCCAGGAGCGTGACCTGCGCCGAGACCCAACCCACCAGAAGCCGCTTGTCTGCGATCTTCTTGGCCGCCGCCACGGGACAGCTGACGAAAATTGTCCCGAGACCGGAGACAGCCCGGCGTATAGTGCCCGCTTTGACTTGATCCGGCGGGCATCCTCCGGCCTTGGAGATGGCAGCGGCGACCTCTTCCGCAGTTACAGAATCGTCCAGGCCTGAAATGCGCAGATCTGCGCACTTGGTTGGCCTGGACACTTTTACGTCATCCGGGCCTAGAGACGCCCTGAGTTTATCGGCCAGGGCGTCTGCTTTTGGACCACTAGTGGCCCCCGATATCTCCAGGAGGCGGCCGCCGGTAGCAGTAGTTTTGCACCGGATGCCCGTTATGCCGAGATCATTCAGCGAGATCTCAGCCTTCGCCTTTGCCAATATCTTGGCATATGTGAGGCCCCGCTCCTCCGATCCTGGCTGCAGTGTGAGAACTACTGCTGTAGAGCGGGGGGTGCTGAGCCTCGCTGTCTGGCGCTTGGTCGCCGCCTGCTCCTTCTGGGCCTGCTTTTTGGCCTGCTGGCGCGCCTTTTTGGATTTCTTGGCGGCGCCAGCCACCGTCCACTCCGCCTCAGGTCTAGTGGCGGGCTCGCGCGTTACTGGCCTAACAGTTTGTGCTGGCGGAGCAGCCTCAGCACCCGCCTTTTTGGCCAGTTTCGCCTCTTTTTTCAACTGCCTGTTCGATTTTGGCCCCGCAGTTTCCTTTTGCGGGGCGGCAGTTGGAACACTCTTTTTTGTGGCAGCAGCCGCTAGTGCCGGTTGGGCGGCACGGGGCGCTGCAGTTTGGGCCGCATACGTCGGCGCCGGTGTGCTGCGTTGGTCTGCAGCAAGAGGGGGACGTAGGATCCTCCCCTCAAGCACCGAGAACCGCGCGTTAAAACTCGCCATCTCCTGACGGATCAGGCGAGTCACCTCCGTCTCCTGCGGTTGCGGTTGCGGCGTTGTCTGCGGAAGGCCCACCTCCCGCCTGAGGTGCTCGCGGCGGAAGTTGGCCATCTCCGCCTTGAGCTCCTCATGCTCCTTGCGGAGCTCCGCCATTTGCGCTGCGAGCTTTGCGTTCTGGGCCCGCAGCAGCGCCGTCTCTTCTGTGGTGGTGCGGCCCAAAAGCACCTGAGCACTTTCTAGAATGGAGGTCGTGGCCTCCTTCAGCGCCTTCTGGCTGCAGCCGCTAAGGCCTTTGGAGACCTTGCTCACACGTTTAATGGCTGCAACCGCGTCGGCCACTCTCTGATTAAGATCGGAGGCAGGTAACTCCTCCGCCTCGACCTCCATGTCTGAGACGGCAGACGACGACTCCGACAGGCGAGTGACTCTCCCTTCCGTCACCCTTTTAGTCAGAGCCGCAATCTGCCGCTCGTCCTCCTCCAGCTTTTCGGCTGCCACTGCGGCCTTCATGGCAGCCGCAGCCTCGCGCCTGGATAGGCCGATACCGGCATATTTGCCAGTAGTGGGAGGCCTACCTCTCCCTCCTTTTTTGGCACCGACTTTAGGGGCCGGCACCGCTGGGTCACTCAGGGCCGAATCCGACCCTGAATCTGCACTCTCTCTCCGGCGCTTGCGTAATCGTTTTGAATTGACGCTCACACCGCTTGCCACACTCATAATGCTGGACGCACTGTCGGAATCCGATAGTACGCCCATTCGCTCCACGAGTACCAAAGGTACTTTTCCGCCCACAACATCATTTTCAGTTTTGGTTTTGTTTAAAAGGTTATCCATTTTGAATCCCACGAGTATGGGGGAAAAGAAGGTCCACCCAGGCAGTGCCCCCTGTACCTGGGTAAGCCTAGCGTAACCCGTCAGAGGGTCGGCTGGTACTCTGACGGGGGTCGCACTAGAGACTGAACTTCCCATCAGCCATGCATCCCCTCGCGGTGCGCCGCCGCTTGGGATTCGGGGTACTTTTTATAGAGGCATTCTCCCTCGCGGTCCGGGCGTTTAAGCCAGGACCCTCGGTCCGGTGGGAATGCGAGACATGACCACAAACTTCACAACCGGATTACGATATGCGACGGTGACCGTGAGAGGGACACTCCCACAGCCCGCCCGGCGGCGGGGTAAGCGCACACCGGGCCCGTCGTAACCTCCGGGACAGAACCGGAGGGTGGCCCAGAGATGGGCCCCACCTAAAATGAACGACAGATGGAGGCGGCCGCCACAAAAGACAACGACCGCCAAACCCCCTGCCCTCCAACCTAACCTAACCTTTTTTTTTTTTTTTTTTTTTTGTATCGGGTTGGAAAATCCTCATGGACATCCTCCGCCCGGGGGAGGCGCGGAGGGGACTGTCAGACTCTTACTGACTAAAAACCAACCCGTGTTCCTCATGTACCCGTGTGTCGGAGGGTCGGGTATCGCCGAAGCATTCATCGCAACCCCCCGACGGGTATTGGCCCGCCATAGTCGGGCAGGCCCCGTCACCCACAGCGGCCGTCACCCCGGCCGCAGGACTCCACTACGAGGCGCGCGCGGAACACGACGCCGCCGCCTCAAGGCCTGCTGCTGGTCGGACGACAAGACGCCCCGAGTCTGTCGTCCGCAGGCCGCGCCCTACGGTGGCCGAAAATCTGCCACCCTACGACGCCCAGTGCGTCTGCTGCGGGAGGGGAGAGAGGAGGCAGCCTCTCTCTCCCTTTCCGCCACCTCCTTTGCGAGCATAACGGCCTCGCAGAAGGTGGCGACAGCTCTCCACCCTGACTTGCTCCCGACCATGATTGAAACAATGGCCGGAAGCGAGAGGTTTCCCGCAGCACCGACGGCCGCGACCAAGTCACGGCGCTGCTCAGCCCAAGCTGGGCACTCCGCCAACGTATGCAACGCCGTGTCGTCGCGGCGATCACCACAATGGTGGCACTGGGACGTCGGCTCCCGGCCTAGTCGACACAGGTACTTCCCGAAACACCCATGTCCGGTAAGCACCTGCGTCAGCCGGAAGCTTAGGGCGCCGTGGCTCCTGTTGAGCCACTCCTCGAGAACGGGCCTTACCGCCGCTACAGCGGCGTGCCCCGCCGTGGGTAGCGCTAAGCGCGTCTGCCACTCCGCCACTAGGACCTGGCGGAGCTCTGCCCTGCGTGCCTCTACCTCTCGAGGCACCAGGCGCTCGCCCCTCTCGACCGCCTCCACACGCCACCAATAGAGCGACGTGAGGAGCTTAGCGTCGAGGTCCCAGGGCGAGGATCCGGCTAGGAGGCTCGCTGCCTCAAAGGAGATCGTACGGTAACCCCTTATGACCCTGACGGCCATCGCACGCTGCGGCCTTCGCAGCGCGGCGACGTTGCGGGCCGTCAGGGAGTCCGACCACACTGGCGCGGCGTATAACGCCATCGACCGTACGACCCCCATGTAGAGCCTCCGGCAGGAGGAGTTGGGCCCCCCCAGGTTGGGCAGCAAGCGCGAGAGCGCAGAAGCGGCGCCCATCAACCGGGGGGCGAGCCGTGTAAAATGCGGCCCGAAGTTCCACCGACTGTCGAGGACGAGTCCAAGGTACTTCATCGTCGACTCGACAGCGATGGAGACTCCTCCCACTATTATGCTGGACCCCGGAGGCGGCTTCGTCCTCGGCCCGTGAAAACACAGGGCCTCAGACTTGTGCAATGCCACCTCTAAGCCCAGCCGCCGGATCCTACCCACGACGTGCGCGACACCAGCAGTCGCGCGTATGGCCGCCTGCCGGTACGACTTTCCACGCGCTGTGACAAGCGTATCGTCGGCGTAACAAATGACGCCGACGCCGTGGATAAGCGCACCGCGCAGAGCCCAGTCGTACCCCACGTTCCACAGGAGCGGCCCCAACACCGATCCCTGCGGAACGCCGCACGACGTCTCTCGCCGACACCACTCCTCTCGACCCGGGTACACCACTGATCTATCCGACAAATAGGCCCCGACAATGCGTTGGAGGTAGCGCGGCACCCCGTGGTACCGGAGTGCCTCTCTGATGATATTCCAGGGCAAGGTGTTGAAAGCGTTGGCGATGTCGAGCGACACCGCCAAGACCACCTCACCCCGGGCGACTGCCTCCTCCGCGAGGACCCTCACGCGCATGATGGCATCCACCGTGGAGCGCCCCTGGCGGAAACCAAATTGGTTGTCCGCCAAATCCGGGCCCACCCTGGTCATGTGCTGGACGAGGCGGCTAGCGATGATTCGCTCGAAAATCTTGCACACCTCGTCCAGCAACACGATGGGCCTATACGCAGATGGTGAGTCTGCGGGGCGCCCCTCCTTCTTGAGCAGGACCAGCTTTCCGGTCTTCCACCGGCTTGGAAACTGGCCCCGCTCCAAACATGCGCTCAAGAGCCCCGCTAGTCGGGGCCAGAGAGCCTCCATGGCCAGGACCCACGCACGGCCTGGAATGCCGTCGGGCCCTGGGGCGGTGTTCTTGATGCGAGCCACCGCCACTCTCAAATCTACCCGGGTCACTTCGGGCACGTCGTCGTCAATGTCGTCTTCCGCGTCGGGCACATTGCGAGGCGGAACCATAGCCGGTGGTGTGTGCTCCGGTCTCGACGGAAACAACGCACACACCACCTCCTCCAGCAGCTGTGGCTGGAGACTCCGGGACAGTGGGGGCGCCCGTTGGCGCAACTTGCCCCGCACCATAAGGTAGGGGCGTCCCCACGGCTCTCGGTCCAGAGTCTCCAGCAGCTCCTCGTTGGCCTGGGCCTTTGCCCGGACAATGGCCAGCTGGAGGGCGCTTTTCGCCTCTCTGTAGCGATTGTACAGTTCCGCCTCTTCCTGTTCAGCCGCCGCTGTAAAGGGGCGGCGGCGTCTTCTCCTTCGGCACCTAGCGTACCGGCGTCGCATATGCACACAAGAGATGCGCAGCTGCGCAATCGACTGCGACCACCAGTACACTTGGCGCCTGGATGGTAACGGCCGGACTCGGGGCATGCCAGCGTCGCAAATGTGCGACATGCTCTCCCGGAACCACTCCGCCTCCTCGTCGATGTTGGTTGGCCTGACTGGAGAGTCCAGCCAGGCCTTGACGATCGAGGCATCCAGGAGAGCCTCCCTGTCCAGCCGCTTCAGTGCCCAACGCGGGCCGTCTCCAACGCCCACCGGGGCCGCTTGGACCGGCCCAACCGAGGTCTGGGCGGAGACGCTAAATCGAATGTATCTGTGATCAGACAGCGTCTCCACCCCCTCCAGGACGTGCCAGTCCTGGACGGTACGCGCGAGAGCGGGGCTAGCGAACGACAGGTCCACAATCGACCCACCCCGCATCCGCACGCACGTCTGCACGGAACCCCGGTTCAGGAGAAGCAGGCCCTGCTCGACCGCCCACTCCTCCACTAACTCGCCCCGCGCGTCCGTAGCCGGGGAACCCCAAGCCCTAGATTGGGCGTTGAAGTCCCCTAGGACGATCACGGGACGAGGACGGCTACGACTGACGACCGTGCCCAACTCCAATATGATATCCTCCATGTCGGCGAGAGAAAGGCTGGGGGCGAAATACACCCCCGCGACCATAAGATTCCCCCAAACTGCCGCGACATAGCCCCGCCCTCGGGTGACGGCCTCGAAGGGAAGGGTGTCGGCGGCAGACCTCAAAAGCAGTGCCACCGAGCGGTTTGTGTCGCACACCCAGTCATCCCTGGGTGGCACGAAATACGGCTCGGCGACAACTGCCATATCGATCGACCACTGCGCCATGCTCTGGAGCAAGAGATCCTGAGCCCTGGCGCAGTGGTTTATGTTGGCTTGGAGGAGACGACGTAGGGCCATTATTGTATTTCCATGGCCGTTGTCTCCTCCCCAGCCCTCGGCGGATGTTCTGCCGCAACCGGCGGGTGAACCGGCTGCGAGGAGCTGGTTGCCTTCTTGGACTTATCAGCCGGTGGATGACCCGGCTGTCTCCTGGCATTCTTCTTGGTCTTGGCGCAGGCCTTTGACCCGGTCCGATGGTCGGCTGGCTTGCCAGATGCCGCACAGATGACGCAGTGCGGCGTGGCAGTGCAAGCGCCAGCCTTGTGACCGGGCTGACCGCAGCGGAAACACAATTGGCTGCGGTCTACCCCAGCGGTGCACCGTGCCCCCGCATGCCCTTCTTCTAAACAGCGGTAACACCTATAGGGCTTGGGCGCCAGTAGCGTGACCTGCGCCGAGACCCATCCCACCAGCAGCCGTTTGTCCTTTATCTTCTTGGCCGCCGCTACGGGACAACTTACAAAGATTGTCCCGAGACCCGAGACACCCCGGCGTATCGTGCCCGCCTTGACCTGATCTGGCGGGCATCCTCCGGCATTGGAGACGGCAGCGGCGACCTCCTCTTGAGTGACGGAGTCGTCCAGGCCCGAAATGCGCAGATCTGCGCACTTGGTTGGCCTGGACACTCTAACGTCATCCGAGCCTAGAGACGCCCTGAGTTTATCGGCGAGGGCGTCTGCCTTGGGACCACTTGTTGTTCCCGCCACCTCTAATAGGCGACCGCCGGTAGCCGTGGTCTTACACCGGATGCCCGTTATGCCGAGATCGCCAAGAGAAATCTCGGCCTTCGCCTTTGCCAAGATCTTGGCATATGTCACGCCCCGCTCCTCCGCCCCCGGCTGCAGGGTAAGAGTCACTGCTGTAGAGCGGGGGGTGTTGAGTCTCGCAGTCTGGCGCTTGGCCGCCGCTTGTTCCCTATGGGCCTGCTTCTTGGCCCGCTGCCGCGCCTTTTTGGAGTTTTTGGCGGCGCCCGACACCGTCCACTCCGCCTCTGGTCTTGTGGCGGGTTCTCGTGTTCCTGGCCTAGCAGATTGTGCTGGCGGAGCAGCCGTGGAACCTGCCTTTTTGGCCAGTTTAGCCTCCTTTTTTGACTGCCTGTTTGATTTTTGCCCCGCAGTTTCCTTTTGCGGGGCGGCAGTTGGAACACTCTTTTTTGTGGCAGCAGCCACTTGTGCCGGTTGGGCGGCACGGGGCGCTGCGGTTTGGGCTGCATACGTCGGCGCTGGAGTGCCGCGGTGGTCTGCAGCTAGAGCGGGACGCAAAATCCTCCCCTCAAGGACGGAGAAGCGCGCGTTGAAACTCGCCATCTCCTGTCGGATCAGGCGAGTCAACTCCGTTTCTTGTGACGGCAACTGCGGTTGCGCTTGCGTCGTTTCGTGCGGAAGGCCCACCTCCCGCCTGAGGTGCTCGCGGCGGAAGTTGGCCATCTCCGCCTTGAGCTCCTCGTGCTCCTTGCGGAGCTCCGCCATTTGCGCTGCGAGCTTTGCGTTCTGGGCCCGCAGCAGTGCCGTCTCTTCTGTGGTGGTGCGGCCCAAAAGCACCTGAGCACTTTCTAGAATGGAGGTCGTGGCCTCCTTCAGCGCCTTTTGGCTGCAGCCGCTAAGGCCTTTGGAGACCTTGCTCACACGTTTAATGGCTGCAACCGCGTCGGCCACCCTCTGGTTTAGGTCGGAGGCAGGTAGCTCCTCTGCCTCGACCTCCATATCAGAGACGGCAGACGACGACTCCGACAGGCGGGTGACTCTCCCTTCCGTCACCCTTTTAGTCAGAGCCGCAATCTGCCGCTCATCTTCCTTCAGTTTGTCGGCGGCCGCTGCGGCCTTCATGGCAGCCGCAGCCTCGCGCCTGGATAGGCCGATACCGGCATATTTGCCAGTAGTGGGAGGCCTACCTCTCCCTCCTTTTTTGGCACCGACTTTAGGGGCCGGCACCGCTGGGTCACTCAGGGCCGAATCCGACCCTGAATCTGCACTCTCTCTCCGGCGCTTGCGTAAGCGTTTTGAATTGACGCTCACACCGCTTGCCACACTCATAATGCTGGACGCACTATCGGAATCCGATAGTACGCCCATTCGCTCCACGAGTACCAAAGGTACTTTTCCGCCCACAACATCATTTTTGGTATTGGTATTATTTAAAAGGTTATCCATATTGATCCCACGAGTATGGGGGAAAGGAAGGTCCGCCCAGGCAGTGCCCCCTGTACCTGGGTAAGCCTAGCGTAACCCGCCAGAGGGTCGGCCGGTACTCTGGCGGGGGTCGCACTAGAGACTGAACTGCCCATCAGCCATGCATCCCCTCGCGGTGCGCCGCCGCTTGGGATTCGGGGTACTTTTTATAGAGGCATCCTCCCTCGCGGTCCGGGCGTTTAAGCCAGGACCCTCGGTCCGGTGGGAATGCGAGACATGACCACAAACTTCACAACCGGATTACGATATGCGACGGTGACCGTGAGAGGGACACTCCCACAGCCCGCCCGGCGGCGGGGTAAGCGCACACCGAGCCCGCCGAGACCTCCGGGACAGAACCGGAGAGTGGCCCAGAGATGGGCCCCACCTAAAATGAACGACAGATGGAGGCGGCCGCCACAAAAGACAACGACCGCCAAACCCCCTGCCCTCCCCGTCGGATATTTGCCGTCGGCCATTGCAGTTGCAAAATCGCAACTACGATGACCCACGTTGCCCAGGGTGCACCACGTGGAGGTTCCCGACATAGCACCCCAACCTTTTTTTTTTTTTTTTTTTTTTTGGTATCGGGTTGGAAAATCCTCATGGACATCCTCCGCCCGGGGGAGGCGCGGAGGGGACTGTCAGACTCTTACTGACTAAAAACCAACCCGTGTTCCTCATGTACCCGTGTGTCGGAGGGTCGGGTATCGCCGAAGCATTCGTCGCAACCCCCCGACGGGTATTGGCCCGCCATAGTCGGGCGGGCCCCGTCACCCACTGCGGCCGTCACCCCGGCCGCAGGACTCCACTACGAGGCGCGCGCGGAACACGACGCCGCCGCCTCAAGGCCTGCTGCTGGTCGGACGACAAGACGCCCCGAGTCTGTCGTCCGCAGGCCGCGCCCTACGGTGGCCGAAAATCTGCCACCCTACGACGCCCAGTGCGTCTGCTGCGGGAGGGGAGAGAGGAGGCAGCCTCTCTCTCCCTTTCCGCCACCTCCTTTGCGAGCATAACGGCCTCGCAGAAGGTGGCGACAGCTCTCCACCCTGACTTGCTCCCGACCATGATTGAAACAATGGCCGGAAGCGAGAGGTTTCCCGCAGCACCGACGGCCGCGACCAAGTCACGGCGCTGCTCAGCCCAAGCTGGGCACTCCGCCAACGTATGCAACGCCGTGTCGTCGCGGCGATCACCACAATGGTGGCACTGGGACGTCGGCTCCCGGCCTAGTCGACACAGGTACTTCCCGAAACACCCATGTCCGGTAAGCACCTGCGTCAGCCGGAAGCTTAGGGCGCCGTGGCTCCTATTGAGCCACTCCTCGAGAATGGGCCTTACCGCCGCTACAGCGGCGTGCCCCGCCGTGGGTAGCGCTAAGCGCATCTTCCACTCCGCCACTAGGACCTGGCGGAGCTGTGCCCTGCGTGCCTCTACCTCTCGAGGCACGGGGCGCTCGCCCCTCTCGACCGCCTCCACGCGCCACCAATAGAGCGACGCGAGGAGCTTTGCGTCGAGGTCCCAGGGCGAGGATCCGGCTAGGAGGCTCGCTGCCTCAAAGGAGATCGTACGGTATCCCCTTATGACCCTGACGGCCATCGCGCGCTGCGGCCTTCGCAGCGCGGCGACGTTGCGAGCCGTCAGGGAGTCCGCCCACACTGGCGCGGCGTATAACGCCATAGACCGTACGACCCCCATGTAGAGCCTCCGGCAGGAGGAGTTGGGCCCCCCCAGGTTGGGCAGCAGGCGCGAGAGCGCAGAAGCGGCGCCCATCAACCGGGGGGCGAGCCGTGTAAAGTGCGGCCCGAAATTCCACCGACTGTCGAGGACGAGTCCAAGGTACTTCATCGTCGACTCGACAGCGATGGAGACCCCTCCCACAATGATGCTGGACCCCGGAGGCGGCTTCGTCCTCGGCCCATGAAAACATAGGGCCTCTGACTTGTGCAATGCCACCTCTAAGCCCAGCCGCCGGATCCTACCCACGACGTGCGCGACACCAGCAGTCGCGCGTATGGCCGCCTGCCGGTACGTCTTTCCACGCGCTGTGACTAGCGTATCGTCGGCGTAACAAATGACGCCGACGCCGTGGATAAGCGCACCGCGCAGAGCCCAGTCGTACCCCACGTTCCACAGGAGCGGCCCCAACACCGATCCCTGCGGAACGCCGCACGACGTCTCTCGCCGACACCACTCATTTCGACCCGGGTACACAACCGATCTTTCCGACAAATAGGCCCCGACAATGCGTTGGAGGTAGCGCGGCACCCCGTGGTACCGGAGTGCCTCTCGGATGACACTCCAGGGCAAGGTGTTGAAGGCGTTGGCGATGTCGAGCGACACCGCCAAGACCACCTCACCCCGGGTGACTGCCTCCTCCGCAAGGACCCTCACGCGCATGATTGCGTCCACCGTGGAGCGCCCCTGGCGGAAACCAAATTGGTTGTCCGCCAAATCCGGGCCCACCCTGGTCATGTGCTGGACGAGGCGGCTAGCGATGATTCGCTCGAAAATCTTGCACACCTCGTCCAGCAACACGATGGGCCTGTACGCAGATGGTGAGTCTGCGGGGCGCCCCTCCTTCTTGAGCAGGACCAGCTTTCCGGTCTTCCACCGGCTTGGAAACTGGCCCCGCTCCAAACATGCGCTCAAGAGCCCCGCTAGTCGGGGCCAGAGAGCCTCCATGGCCAGGACCCATGCACGGCCTGGAATGCCGTCGGGCCCTGGGGCGGTGTTCCTGATGCGAGCCACCGCCACTCTCAGATCTACCCGGGTCACTTCGGGCACGTCGTCGTCAATGTCGTCTTCCGCGTCGGGCACATTGCGAGGCGGAACCATAGCCGGTGGTGTGTGCTCCGGTCTCGACGGAAACAACGCACACACCACCTCCTCCAGCAGCTGTGGCTGGAGACTCCGGGACAGTGGGGGAGCCCGTTGGCGCAGCTTGCCCCGCACCATAAGGTAGGGGCGTCCCCACGGCTCTCGGTCCAGAGTCTCCAGCAGCTCTTCGTTGGCCTGGGCCTTTGCCCGGACAATGGCCAGCTGGAGGGCGCTCTTCGCTTCTCTGTAGCGATTGTACAGTTCCGCCTCTTCCTGTTCGGCCGCCGCTGTAAAGGGGCGGCGGCGTCTTCTTCTTCGGCACCTTGTGTACTGGCGTCGCACCTGCACACAAGCGATGCGCAGCTGCGCGATCGACTGCGACCACCAGTACACTTGGCGCCTAGATGGTAACGGCCGGACTCGGGGCATGCCAGCGTCGCAAATGTGCGACATGCTCTCCCGGAACCACTCCGCCTCCTCGTCGATGTTGTTGGGCCTGTCTGGAGAGTCCAGCCAGGCCTTGACGATTGAGGCATCCAGGAGAGCCTCCCTGTCCAGCCGCTTCAGTGCCCAACGCGGGCCGTCTCCAACGCCCACCGGGGCCGCTTGGACCGGCCCAACCGAGGTCTGGGCGGAGACGCTAAATCGAATATATCGATGATCAGACAGCGTCTCCACCCCCTCCAGGACGTGCCAGTCCTGGACGGTGCGCGCGAGAGCGGGGCTAGCGAAAGAAAGGTCCACTATCGACCCACCCCGCATCCGCACGCACGTCTGCACAGAGCCCCGGTTCAGGAGAAGCAGGCCCTGCTCGACCGCCCACTCCTCCACTAACTCGCCCCGCGCGTCCGTAGCCGGGGAACCCCAAGCCCTAGATTGGGCGTTGAAGTCCCCAAGGACGATCACGGGACGAGGACGGCTACGACTGACGACCGTGCCCAACTCCAAAATAATATCCTCCATGTCGGCGAGAGAAAGGCTGGGGGCGAAATACACCCCCGCGACCATGATATTTCCCCAAACTGCCGCGACATAGCCCCGCCCTCGGGTGACGGCCTCGAAGGGAAGGGTGTCGGCGGCAGACCTCATGAGCAGTGCCACCGAGCGGTTCGTGTCGCACACCCAGTCATCCCTGGGTGGCACGAAATACGGCTCGGCGACAACTGCCACATCGATCGACCACTGCGCCATGCTCTGGAGCAAGAGATCCTGAGCCCTGGCGCAGTGGTTTATGTTGGCTTGGAGGAGACGACGTAGGGCCATTATTGTGTGTCCATGGCCGTTGTCTCCTCCCCAGCCCTCGGCGGATGTTCTGCCGCAACCGGCGGGTGAACCGGCTGCGAGGAGCTGGTTGCCTTCTTGGACGCATCCGTGACTCTAGCCGGTGGATGAGCCGGCTGTCTCCTGGCATTCTTCTTGGTCCTGGCGCAGGCCTTTGACCCGGTCCGATGGTCGGCTGGCTTGCCAGATGCCGCACAGATGACGCAGTGCGGCGTGGCAGTGCATGTGCCAGCCTTGTGACCGGGCTGACCGCAGCGGAAACACAATTGGCTGCGGTCTACCCCAGCGGTGCACCGTGCCCCCGCATGTCCTTCCTCTAAACAGCGGTAACATCGATAGGGCTTGGGCGCCAGAAGCGTGACCTGCGCCGAGACCCATCCCACCAGCAGCCGTTTGTCCTTTATCTTCTTGGCCGCCGCTACGGGACAACTTACAAAGATTGTCCCGAGACCCGAGACACCCCGGCGTATCGTGCCCGCCTTGACCTGATCTGGCGGGCATCCTCCGGCATTGGAGACGGCAGCGGCGACCTCCTCTTGAGTGACGGAGTCGTCCAGGCCCGAAATGCGCAGATCTGCGCACTTGGTTGGCCTGGACACTTTTACGTCGTCCGGGCCTAGAGACGCCCGGAGTTTATCGGCGAGGGCGTCTGCCTTGGGACCACTAGTTGTACCCGATATCTCCAACAGGCGACCACCGGTGGCAGTTGGTTTGCACCGGATGCCCGTTATGCCAAGATCACTCAGCGAAATCTCAGCTTTCGCTTTTGCGAGGATCCTGGCATAAGTGAGGCCCCGCTCCTCCGCCCCCGGCTGCAGGGTTAGAACCACCGCTGTAGAACGGGGGGTACTGAGCCTCGCGGTCTGGCGCTTGGCCGCCGCTTGCTCCTTCTGGACCTTCTTTTTGGCCAGCTGGCGCGCCTTTTTGGACTTTTTAGCAGCGCCCGCAACAGTCCACTCCGTCTCAGGTCTAGTGATAGGTTCGTCCGTTACTGGCCTAGTTGTTTGTGCTGGCGGAGCAGCCGAAGCACCTGTCTTTTTGGCCAGTTCGGTCTTCCTTTTTAACTGCCTATTTGGTTTAGGTTTAGGCCCCGCAGTTTCCTTTTGCGGGGCGGCAGTTGGCGCAGTCCTCTTCTGCGTAGCAGTAGCCGCTTGTGCCGGTTGGGCGGCACGGGGCGCTGCGGTTTGGGTCGCATATGTCGGCGTCGGTGCGCTGCGTTGGTCTGCAGCCAGAGGGGGACGTAGGATCCTCCCCTCAAGCACCGAGAAGCGCGCGTTGAAACTCGCCATCTCCTGTCGGATCAGGCGAGTCACCTCCGTCTCCTGCGACGGCAGCTGCGGTTGCGGTTGCGGTGATACATGCGGAAGTCCAACCTCCCGCCTGAGGTGCTCGCGGCGGAAGTTGGCCATCTCCGACTTTAGCTCCTCGTGCTCCTTGCGGAGCTCCGCCATTTGCGCTGCGAGCTTTGTGTTCTGAGCTCGCAGCAGTGCCGTCTCTTCGTTAGTGGTGCGGGTCAGAAGCACCTGCGCACTTTCGAGGATGGAGGTCGTGGCCTCCTTCAGTGCTTTTTGGCTGCAGCCGCTAAGGCCCTTCGAGACCTTGCTCACCCTTTTGATGGCTGCAACCGCGTCGGCCACTCTCTGATTTAGATCGGAGGCAGGTAAGTCCTCTGCCTCGACCTCCATGTCTGAGACGGCAGACGACGACTCCGACAGGCGGGTGACTCTCCCTTCCGTCACCCTTTTAGTCAGAGCCGCAATCTGCCGCTCGTCCTCTTCCAGCTTTTCGGCTGCCGCTGCGGCCTTCATAGCAGCCGCAGCCTCGCGCCTGGATAGGCCGATACCGGCATATTTGCCGGTAGTAGCGGGCCTACCTCTTCCGCCTTTTTTGGCACCGACCTTGCGGGCCGGCACCGCTGTGTCGCTCAGGGCCGAGTCCGACCCTGAGTCTGCGACCTCTCTCTGGCGTTCCCGTAAACGTGTTGCGTTCACGCTGCTACCGCTCGCCACACTCATAACGCTAGACGCGCTGTCGGAGTCCGATGGCACGCCCATTCGCTCGATAAGTACCCGAGGTACTTTTTCACCCACTTCGTCAAATTTGGTTTGTGTTTTAAAATTTTCCATTTTTAGTCCCACGAATATGGGGGAAAAGAAGGTCCACCCAGGCAGTGCCCCCTGTACCTGGGTAAGCCTAGCGTAACCCGTCAGAGGGTCGGCCGGTACTCTGACGGGGGTCGCACTAGAGACTGAACTTCCCATCAGCCATGCATCCCCTCGCGGTGCGC